>CAIGRS010237947.1:0-36529 GCA_903798395.1 Fraxinus floribunda
TCCACCACCAACCACAAATCCACAATCATCGACACCGCACAATCACCAACCACACAATCCCAGATCTACAATCAGTGTAGAACCCCAAATCCAAAACTACTACCACCATCACCACAGATCCACAACACGTCCCGTTCACAGCCACACCTACAGCAGATCCACCACCGCATCGAAGACCTCCACACATCCACCCATCAGCCACAGCAACATTGATTCGGTGGCGGCAGCGTCATGACGCTGCGTCACAACATCGCGACGCCGACAGGGGGAGAAGGAAGGGAGGACGAGAAGGGGGACGGAAGGGGGCTGCTGCGTTTAGCAGCGTCGCGGCGCTGCTGAACAGCAGCAGCTGTGAATTGCACATGCGCTGCGACGCTGCTGAACGACAACAATGTCGCTGTAACGCTACTGCGATTCGCAACAGAGGGAGGGGAGAGGGAGGCGAAGGGAGGAGGCGGTAGGCGGTGGTGGTGGGGGTGGGGTGGAGAGAGGTGGCAGTGGAGGTGCTGATTTTCATAAACTTGAAACTAATCAGTTGATTTTAAGTAATTATCCCTTTATATAATATAAAATTGACAAAATGAGTTCAAAGCCCCATTCATATACCTTCTATGCGTGCAAGCGAGAATAGCCAAAACACATTGTCTGCCTTTGGCCCTTGATCGACACTGTCCTTTCACTTCTCTCTCAGTCGTCCGCCGCCACCGTGCCATGCTACTGCGTAATGGATTGCTTGGATTTCATTCTTGCAGATATTTGATACAATCTCAAAACATCCGAATTCCAATTTTGGATTGCTCGGATTCTAACATTCTATATTTTTAGAATCATCCTTGAATTTTATTTTTTAAGTGTATACTTTATTTTTGTCATTTTTAGTTGATTACCTAATGATGCTGTTTTACTACCCTTTTCTTATTTCATTCAGTGGCTTAAAATTCGTCAGAATTGTGTAATCTGCACTGGGGTTTTTTTTATTTGATAAATTATTCATTTTCCTTCCTTTTTCTGAATATTTACATGAGTAAATATTGGTATCATGATTGAAGAAATTATAGTCCCTGTTGGATTTTGATTAAACTAGGAAAAGTTATTTTGAAAAGATTAGAATTTTTTATTTATTATTATTATTTTTTTACTGAGTGTTTAGTCACTGTTTACTCAGGGGCGGACCCAACAAAAGCTCAGTACAGGCATCTGCCTGCACTGGGCTTTGGGCCGCCCCAATTCTCTCATCAACCCAATATTAAAAAACAAGCGGGCTTATTATTTGGCCCAAACTGTATGATAGAAGCCCTACAATCCATTACAATACCAAAACAGTCCAAAAAAAAGAATTCTATATGAAGCTCCACTGACGGACCGCCGATCGCACACGCCCCTGCATCCACTAGCAGCCAGCGTTTTCTGTTGCTACCTTCTGTTGCTTTCATCAGCCAGGCGCCAAGTAGGTGAGTTTTGTTCATTTTTAGTTGATTACCTAATGATGCTGTTTTACCACTCTTTTCTTATTTCATTTAGTGGCTTAAAATTAATCAGAATTGTGTAATCTGCAATGGGGGTTTCTTTATTTGATAAATTAATCATTTTCCTTCCTTTTTCTGTATATCAGTATATTTATATAAGTAAATATTGGTTATAGTCCTTGTTGGATTTTGATTAAACTAGGAAAATTTATTTTGATTATCAGATCTCAGAGTTATGGTGGACAGCAATAAGAATCCGGTGCTGACGGCGGAGGCCGCTGCTCAGCTACACGAAGGCGTAAATTTGGTGCTCTCCCGATGGGCCGCTCTTCGAATGGCCGTCGAGAATGAGTGGGGTGGTCGTGATTCTGTCCTGAAATCCCAACAACTGGCCCAAGTTATCTTCCACGCCCTCACTCAATCCAAAGGTATTTTCTTTGTTCTTATTTGATTGAACAAGCGCACGCAATTGATGTGTTTTCATATCATTATAATTTGTAAGACCTTGATTGTAAATGCTAAATTTTTATTGCTCTTAACTTGTGCTTGTGGACGATAGAGATGTATTTGCATTAATTTTTTTTAGGTATAAGAATGTACAATGTGGTTTGCCTGTTGCAACCATCATGATATGGATTTGTCTAATTTGGTGTTCAGAGAAAGTATACATTGAAGATTTAGAGGATATGCTGGAGGAACTAATGCTCTCTCTCAACACTGAGTTAGAGGATGGGAGCATTGAGGAGGTACGTTCTTGGTGTTATTTGCATCACCTTTAAGCTTACCCAGGTCTGAAGTCCCATGGTGGTTCGTCCCTTCTTTTTTATTTTCATACAATGGTACTAACTAAAATTCATTATTGAGGGTGGCCAGTGGTTCCAATAATGTAGCCACCATTCATTGGCATAAAATCAAAATCTAGTACTGGCATGACCTCAAATATCCACTCCGGCACAAAATCAAGCATGACCTTGAATTTATTGATTTTTTTTTTGTGAGAAATTGGACGCGGACAGAGTTTGGGCGTGCTTTGAAGCGACAATATTGTTGATTTGTTGTGCATGTGCATTGCATCTAGATTCTAGACCAATGAGAATTTATTTGCATGTTTGATATATTGTCGCTTGAAGAAGATTGCAATGATGTTTCATCTCAAAAATCTCATTCATCTTGCACAAAGGTTCCTAGTCAATTAGATATTACTCCCCATTCTCCCATCATTCCACTCGTTGCTCAAGTGATTGGTTCATGCCCAACTCTAATACAAAATACTACCTATACAAATTGTCTGCACTGAAAATGAAATAATAAAAATAGAAAATAAGAAAGAGTAGGTTAATCTGAGTAAACGATGATGTTCAATTTCTTAAAAATTTTCATGACGAACAGTTATGTACAGAACTCTGGTTTTAGGATTTTATATTCCAAATTTTAATTTTAATCCATTGAGTTACTAATTGTACTGTTTTGTTGTAAATTATGAAAAATTGATTCAATTTTGAAGTAGCAACTTTTCTGACCATCTCAACTTAACGGCTAAAATCATGCCACAGGGGTTTATTTTGCCTGACCAGTGAACCCTGGACCTATTTGGGGACAGGTAGATACACACAGAGAGATGCCTGTGATTATGATGCTTTGGGGCTTCTTAAATTTCAATTGTGCTGTCAACAAGAGGTGCTTAAAGCTAAGCCGAATATGCTGATACATCATACATGTTACCTCGATCTAATTGTCAACATCGTCGAACCGTTAAATGTTTGATGCCTCACCATTTAATTGTCAAGTTGGATGAACCAATACAATTGTCATCTACTCCTCTAGAGCATTTGAAATATTGGCTTGCTTATCAATGATTAATGATGAATGAATATATTGAATTATGCTTATGCATTTGAAGTCAACTTTTTATTGAGACTATTCCGATTATCTTCTAATTCTTATCTGTTTTCTTTTTCCTTTTTGTTCCTGTGGAAACTGTATTCAGATAGCAGAAAAGTTGATGGTTATGCATGAAGAATGTGCTGAAGGTAACTTTAACTCAATAAAAATCCTGAAGGAAACAAATACTCCAAGTGTTTCTTATGTCAGACAGGTAATATCACTCTCTAATGGCTGAACAATTTTTATTATTTGGATCAATATTATTGGTGTTCATGAACCGAGCTTGTTGTATTATTAAATGACAACCCTGGGGCTGGAATGTTTTTTAACAAGGAACAATAAATATATGAATGATCATGTTTTTGAATTGTGATGTAAATATTGATCGTTTAAGTTTGATCCATAATTTAGTCATTCTTGTCTTATTTTGTCATCAAATACGATTATATATATAATTAATTTCGAAATGGATTCCCTTTTTGTAATCCGGTCTCAGTGACTGGTAATCATATGGAGTCAAAACTCATGAATGATTCTAGGATTGGAGTCTTAAAATTGTACTTCGCTAATGTTATAAGAAGATAAAAATGTTATTTGGACTTGCAAATTGAGACGGAACTAATCTGTTGTTGCACTTGCACCTGTAACCTGCTTTTCTGATTATTGTATAAAAGCTTTTGGCTGGTACTTCATATAGGAAAATCTATCACGATGGATTTGAGGAAGTTCCATGATGATTTCTTACCGAAGACCTCAGCTATTTTTTAACATGGATTAAGGAAAAATGTTCCACGGTTTATAGATGGTTAATGTGTAATGGTAACAGTTGCAATGTTTTCCAATTACTTCCTGTAAATTTCATGTAATATGATGGCCAGTAATTGGTAGTTGAACAATTCACTCCATACATGCCAAATGGTTAGCATGACATTGGACATTATGCTTGTAAAAGGGTTGACTGTTGGGGTTTTTTCTGTTCATTAATGAAAGAAAGATTGCTTCTTTATCCTTTTTATTACTAATATAATATAGACAACTGAGTTTTCTTTTCTATTTTGTCAGGCTCGTAGTGATGATGAAGATGATAGCGATGACGACAACGATCATGATGGTGATAATTCAACAGAAATGACAGTTGATGCTCCCGATTCAAGTTTGAATAAAGAGGACATGATGATTGATGAACCTAGACCCCAGGAAGTGGCTGAAGTAGAAGATGGATGGACTGTAGTTGCATCCAAGCGAAATAAAGGTAGAAGGAACTGAATTATACTCAAATGCGCGCTTCAGAATCCTTAGAATTTACCAGCTTGAATATGATGTTAAATGGGAGATTGCTGGAAAAGTAGTTATAGTGTCTTTTAGTATGTTTCTGGTAATTTAGTCGTCGAAAATGCACCGAGAGTCTAAAATCATAAAAAAATAATTATTCTAATATACGTTGTGAATGATTTCAATGAAGACAGAGGTTGCATTATTTCAAACCAATTATAATTATTTTGACTTCTGAAATCGTCCAAAAGAGTTTACCATTGTAAAGGTTAATTTCAGATTTTTGGGCTATTCTTGGCAAGGCCCACGATCATGAGAGTTTGGATCACTAATCCCAAACCCTGAATCTAGCACGGCGAAGTCAGTTAAGTGAAGACAAGTTTGTAAATTACATATGGACCTATAATATTTTTAGTGAATTTTCTATGATGTAGAATTATTATTATTTTGTTTTTGTACCTCCAAATGGGCAAGTCTTGTCAATTACTTTGAAGGCATCTAAGAAAGGATTAGATCTGAAATAAAACTGAAGTTTGATGACTTGATGAAGACTTTATAAAGTTAGGTGACCTCCAATAAAAATTCTCCATTTGATAATTAAAAATGAAAAAAAAAAAGGTTAGTAATAGTTCAAGATCATTGTAATCTGATGTAATATATACATTTGTTGGTCAGATTACCATACAAGTTAGGAAATTCTATTGGTCAATTAATGTAGTAGTTTCCTTGTTAATGGACTACAAGAAATTCACCATGCACTAATTATATTTAAGTTCAATAATTGCTCATCTTGAAAGTAAATAAACAATATCTTGTATGGAAAATTGCGGCAATAGTTTTTGTAGACTTTACTTTAATTTTCAATTTGTGCCAACGAAGGTCACTAAACTTTTGAAAATATGTAGCTGATTTCAAGCCATATATTTGACCGTTAGTTGATCAACAAAAGTGGATTTTGACTAAATTAGAATGGGTAAAATGGTAACATTGTTATTTTATATATAAAATAAAATAATTTAAAAACCAGAAATAGAATAAAACAAAATAAACTAAAAAAGAAAAAGAGAAAGGAAAAAAAATAAACAGTTAGCATTGCCACCCACTCACCAGTCGGCGCCACTGTCGGCACAACCTCCCCGTCGCTAACACAACCTCACCTCCCCTCCTCTCCATTACCACATCCACAATCAAATACCACACCTAAACCTAAGCACAACCACCATAGAATCCACGTACCGAAATCACCAAACGATAATCCGTGACGGTGGGTGTGATCGAAGGAGGAGTTGTTGGTATTTTTTGAGTTCACGAGTTGATGGTTTTGGGTGGTTATTCTGGTGATATCTGGTGGAGTTTGAGATCATGGTTGAGTGGAATGTGTAAAGGGGAATGAGGGCTTTCTGGTGTTTATTGGGTTTGACGATTTGGGTAGTGGTGTTGGAGCGAGGATGTTGTGCCGATGTTGGAGCAGTGTCTGGGTTTGGTTTTGGGATGGGAAAGGGTTTTGGTTTTTAATTTTTATTTTATTTTATTTAAATATAATTTTACTATTTTAACCTTTTAAAATCCGATCAATCTTTTGACTAACGGTCAAATTGACAGTTTCCATCCATTTGGGTTCCAACTGCATATTTTTGAAATGTTAGGAACCTTCGTTGACACAAATTGAAAGTTATTTGCAAAGATTGGAAATGTTAGATACAGCAATTTTCCCTATCTTTTATGTTGCAACTTGTTAAGCGAGAATTGCCCAGCGTGTATCCATGATTGCAACCATAAATAGTTCTTCAAGGGCATTCTGATTCAGAAATCTGAGCATATATATCTACTGCGTCTGCTTGAACTAGTTATTCAGACGACGTTTCAGCGTGCCGCAAAATCAATGAGCTTAAAGTCACCCCCTAATCTTTTTCAGTGTAAAATCTATAATTCCATAGGAACATCGTAACAGGTGGATTTTTATGAAATTCCATTCGGAAATGTACTTGCCGCATTTGATGTATTTCATGCTCAAATCTATTCCACTTTCCATACACAATTTCTAAACAGTGTAATTGTCAGCTCCGCTACAAAGTTACTATGTCTGAATAACTAACAATATCTTCATTAATTTTATAAAATTACTATAGTTTTTACACTTTTCCTATTGATTCACATATTTTAATACCTCAACATCATCGTCTTCAATGTAACAAACCATCGTACGATCCAGAGTGGACTTGTAGGTGCCATCTTCATACCTTAGTTCTGTAGCCAAATCCATCCCACAACCTCTCACCCAAATGTGAGCACCCGGCTCCAGGGTGCAAGACAGCACCTTCTCGTCATCTATTCCTCTCAATCCACCGATTTGCTTTACCACAAAGTCATCCATAATGCAATAAGTATCCCTCAGTGCACGTTGTGCCACCACCTTAAGGTCACCAATGGTAATCCCAGGTGGGATCATTACTGTCACCCCAGGTGACAACGGTCTAGTCAGCTCGGTCTCCAACTCGTGAAAACTAGGCAAAACCTTGCAGGCCAATGTCATTAACTGGTTGATAACTTCTCCTTCAATTTTCCACACTTTCACAAATTGCTTGCTGTCCAACACAAGCTGAGTTGCCAAACCAACTGAGTTCGATTCAGAATAGCCCAACAGCACATTTTTATACAGAAATAGCATATCCTCATTTAAATACAAGTCCACTTCGTTATCCAGGGTAGGCGATATTATTTCAGATTTTTCCATGTTGCCTTGTTTGGTAACACTTTCAAGAGAGTATTCAATCCTATTCGTAGTTGGATTTTTTGACCGGTAAACAATTTGATTCCCAAGAATAGCATTATCTAATGATTTCAGCACATAATCAATCAATCCAGTGTCACGGATGCATTCCCTAGCCCTGTCTCGTAATTCTTGCCGTGCCATAGAATCTATTCCTCTATTTTCCTTCAAAATATTCACGACAACTTTTGCTGCTTGTTCCAGTTTATTTCTTGAATATCTGCAGCCAGAATCCATTCTTGAAATTGGCCATTTCAATCCTTCTCCTTCTTTAACAACATCATAGATAGTAAATTCCACTAATCGAGTCAGTGGATTTATTGTTCGTTGAATAATTTGATCATTCACTGCAAACGATTTGATAGATTTGAGCACAAAATCAATTAAACCTGTGTCCCCAATAGATTTTCTTGCCTCTTCCCTTAGCTCGTGCCTAGACATACCACATTTTCTATTAAGATTATTAGCTTTATGCTCATTCAAGAGCTTTATAATTACAACTAGCACATGCTCAAGTCTCCTAGAAGCCCATCTGCAATCACCTTTTGCCAATAAATTCACAAATGTTCTGAAACTGATCGGACTACCCTCTGTTTTCGACTCATATCCACAAGGATTAGCAAAAATGTATTGTAACAAATCACTGATAGTAATCAATGGCTTTTCACTCAATTCTCTGTACTTGTCAATTATTTGTTTGATTTCCATTCCTTTTCCATCATTCTTGAAATCATTAATGATTTGATTGAGGCCTAATGAACCCAGTATCTGAATTGCTGTATCATACTTCTGTTCTGTAACCCCAGAACTCCCACTACTAAATCTGTAGCCCCAATTTCCACACCATGATCTCCCATATGCCACACCATGAATCAATCTCAGCTCCATTTTTCCCTTCTTCAAAATGTCGCAGACAGAAATTTCCCTGGAAATTTTCTTGACATTCAGATTCATAATTTCAAATTCATCAACTAAAACATAATTTTCTAGAACATTGTTCAATATTTTACCTGGCTTTAAGAGTTGTGCAAAGACGATCCCAAAAGTCCATAAAATCACTACCATTATTGAAGATCGAATTCTCATTAAAACCATTGATGCATATAAGATGCCCATACCCATTGCAATGAATCAAACCGTATAAATTATGACTCTGAAGCTCAGAGAAATTTCCCTTAACTTGCTTATTCCAATTCTCATTTGCTGGAATTACGAAATGATACCTCCTCTTCGACACATAATGGTGTCCCCATCCTATAGCCATAACAACCCAATTCTCTCAGAAAATAAAAATAAAAATCAAGAACATCAAAAGAAACTGAAATTCAAAATCATAAAATCATTCGAATAAACTATACAACCTGATAATTTACAGTGATCGCAGAAGGGATTCACAGAGTGTTCAACGGTTTCTTCAATAGTATAGAGTGGGAAAACACCATTGTGCTCAGAAACAATCAGAATGCACCATATGGGCATCCCATTAACCGTATAATCTTCAAGTTCCGCAGCATCTAGTAGAAAACATCGAATGTTTTCTCCGAATGATCCACACAGGCTAGAAACTTTTTCAAATTCAAAGAGTTTTGAATAATTTCTCATTTTTCTCTTATTGCAGGCTTCAATTATAGTTGAAGCCATTGAAGAACACTATCTGAATCTCTTTTTTTCTTCTCTCTTTCAAATTTGTTTCAATTCTTGAGAGTGAAGCAAGAAAAATGATTTGTGTATTGGGGGTTTTGCTTTGGCGCTTGAATTCTAAGGGTAATAGAGAATTTACATTTATGACCCTCGTGGGCGGGAAAGAATTTGGGTAGTTTTGGATTTCTCGAGGGTGTTTTGGTAAACTTATGTAGAACTGTAACGAATTTTTGGGTGATCTGATGATTTTGGATTCACGTGGTTAGGGCCTTGGCTTCTCTGCTGTTATTGCAGAATCAACGCCTCCAGTTTCCTTCAGTTCAACCGAATCATATTGAGCTCTTCTATTGTTGAAAATTACTTTGTTTAATTTAGGTCATGTTTGATGGGAATTAAAATCAAATTTTTAGTAAATTTTAATAAAATTGATGAAATGTGTGGTTAAAAAGTTGTGAGACCTATGAAATACATAATTAAAATTGATTATTGATTTTGACTTAAATTAAAATATAAATTTGGATCAGTACCAATTACCAAACATGGGCTTATTTTATTCTTCTAGCGGCTCGGTGCTCTTCACAATGTCTATTCTTTTAGCCCTTGTTTGGTGGCAAAAAATATATAGCAATCAACCAACCATTAATAAATAATGTTACTTGTTTATAATAAATTACACAATAGTTTACATATTGTTGATGTGTCAAAAAGATAGTGAGATTTTTTTTTAATTTGATTGAAAAAATTATGATCCAATCATATCTCACCACATCATGTTCAAGTAAATCATTATATACATGTAGCACGACTGTTCTTTAAGAGACGGGTTATCTATCCATCCATGCTAATAATGAGAGAGACAATGAGTTCCATAAAATTAGACTACGTACATTTGGAGATTTAATATTTGCAATTAAATTGTTCGACACATTTCAAGGAATCAAGATATATAATTAAGAATCGACTTATGTTGATCAATCCGTACTTGTACATGAACTCATAAACAGATAAACTTAAAGATTTTTAAATTTATGTTCATGTAGTTGTTCAAGTAAATTGAACAATGTGAAAAATATGTTTGGAACTCACATTTTTATTATTATTTATGAATTTATGAAATAAACAAATTTGATTTTTTTGCTAATAAGTAAATTGGTGAACTTTAATAAAATTTCGTGTGTTGTACTAGTTAATTCGGTGAGTTCGCACTAAGTCAAATGGTTCATGCATTTGTTAGATCAACCATTCTACTTGCTTCGTCCACCTATCGTCTTGCCTTCGCTCGAGTGACAGTGCCATCCGAAAAATTTTAATTCGAATTTTTAAGGTTTTTTGTTCGACCCATTCAATCACAAAACCTAAACTATAAAATACCAAACGTCACAAAACGTTTTTTTTCTAAAGTTGAACATTGAGGATTCATACATTCTTCATTTCATCTTCACAAATTAGCGTTCAACCTTCATTCTTCAATTGATTCTTGAGGGGTGAAAGCATCATATTCAAAATTTAAATACCAAATTGGTGCTTCCTACATAACTGTGAGAGTTCTGAAGATCAATGGAAGGAAACTAGAGTTCCAGTTGGTGAAGAACGTGAAGTTCTTTGTTGATCCACATGAGATAGATGAATTGATAAAGCCGGGAGTTGCTGCATGAGTGCACATTCTAGGAGAGCTTTGAAAACTACAACTGGGAGTTGGTGTATGAGCATAAAATCCAAGAAAGCTATGGTAATTACAGTCAGGAGGTCAGAAAGTTCATGTCGTCGTCTTGTTTGACGGACTGTAAGTTCAATCATTTATACCGAATTTTGACGGGAAAGTACCTGGAGTTTTTACCCAATTGGGGTTTCTTTGTGATCATACCTTGTGTTATTTACTGATTTTATATTCTGTGATATTCAAATATAGGATAATTGAACTGATTGCATAACCATCTAGAGATAATTAATTAGTGATTTGTTGCTGATTAATTAAAATTTTTAATTTCCGCATTTACACCTATTCACCCCCCCTCTAGGTCTACTTTGGGTCAAATCTCATTATTTCAGAATCCAATTCTTCATCTAGAAATAAATCCTTGATCCTAAATTTGAATACTGATTGTAGTGTATGGAACAGAGCTTGTTCTCAAGAGAATTTGAAATTTGTGAAGAACCTAAAAGCGTAGGAGTTGATGACGGATGAAGAAGAACAATCATTGGGTACAACTATAATGTATGAATCTTTGTATGTGGGTACTTATATGGGTGATAATCATCGGAGGGTTTTGTGGGATGAAGAAGATGACGAGGAAATGGTGGAGATTCGTTTTGGGGATGGGTGAGGGTGGGGGTGAGTGAGTGAGAGGGAGAGGAAAAAGATGGTTTTTCTTTTCCTCTCTCTCTCTCTCTCTTTTAAAATTTAATTTATATGGGATTGACTAAAATACCCTCACTTAAGATGATCAAAATATTCAATTTTTTTATATTTTTCAGTTCAAATAACGATATATTTATTAAATGTTAGGCACTTTCGTTAGCACAAATTGAAGATTAGGGTAAAATTTACAAAAATCGAAAATGTTAGAGATTGTTGCTGTGATTTATCCTTTTTACAATGTCATATTACATGTTCTATACTAGAGTTAATTTGTTGCCATCAATATATTATTTGTGTATCAAGAAAACATGATATTATGTAGGTCACTAACTAGTTAGGAATTGTGGGTGAATTATTATAGTATACATGATCTGCATAATTAACTAATTTTAAACTGAGGTCGATTAATCAATAGTTTGATAGTATGTAAAATAGCTAGACCAATACAAATAAACTGTTTAAATATTAATTAATTAATTGTTAATTACATAGGTTTTAAACCTTCAAACCATATTTACATTTATGACTAGATTCTATCATGAATGCCATTTAGACCTTAATAAATATTCACACATGTCATAGTATTCCAAAAAATTAGGTTGTTAAATCATAAATGTGTTGTTAATTGATGAATGCTTGCGAGTTTATGTATTACCTCTAATAAATGAATTGGTGTTTTGTTCGATTTTGACATGCACCAAACTGATAGTTAGCAACGACTTGATGAAAAGAATTTACAAGAGAATTTCTCAAATAGAATAATGCTATTTATCATTATAATGATGTAATATAGGCAATGTGATAGTGTATGTGGATAATGTGATTGAGCAGATCAAATTTTATGAGAGAAAGGAGGAGGAGAGAGAGAGAATGCGAGATGTAATGAGTTGACACATTACTGATGTTTCATTATCATGATGATAGCATTACTCCCTCAAATATGTTATTGTATTACACTCTTGCTAGCCTTCACTTGGTATGATAAACTAAGAATTTCTTGCATAGTTGGAAAAAAGTACAAAACAAAAACATGTAACACACAAATTTATGCAGACACTCGGTTATACTCATTATCTAAAAATCTTGTTCCATGAGAAACATGTAGAAGTGCGACAAGCTGATTAAAAAAATGTTATGGACACATTATGGTAGTACAAAAGTAAAGTAAAATCTTATTGATTATTCGAGCATATTCTAGTTTTGTCACTCAGATGTACTATCCAAAAACTTAAAAAGATTTAGGAATTGCAAAAAATTGGTTGATAGAAACGAAATTCTCATGCTTGAAACTTCAGTCACGACATTTTTGTCTACCATATTCATGTGAAAATATACAGTTGAGATCTGCCGTCCAAAATTGACTGTCCAACTTAAGAGAAAAAATTATATCTAATTTTAAGCACAAGTGACAGTAAGAGAAAAGTTAAACATATCAATTTAAAATGATGTGTCAATGAGTCATTGGTGAACAGCAAGTTGGACAATCAATTTTAAATAGCATATCTCAATCCGAAAACATAGACCAAACCCTTTTTTGCCATAGCATATGGGATTACAATGGCCCTACTAGAAAATGGACAAAATGAGAAGCCAGCACCATGCCGACATAGATCTCGATTAATGACAGCCCAACAAAAAAGAATACCAAAAAGGTGAAGGAAAAGCACCCAATATAGTTAATAAATGACCCCTATTTTGTCATATGTATTAAGTGCTTAATTAAACAAAAATAGCATGGGCACAAATGAATTTTCAATTATAATTGACATATTATAAACAATAATTGAAATTTTATATAAGATGTGTAGTTAAATAAAAAAAAAGTTGAAATTCTAGTTTTATTTCGACAATTTATTTAACGTAACGGAGCTCTAATAGGGATGCCCTTTCTTTTATGCAATAGCCTCTTTCGTCTAAATAACGCATTACCAACCCAGGCTTGAATTACTTCGGAAGAATCATTTTCACTAGAAAGCTCGTCAAATTTGGTGAAAATCTCCTGGCTTTGCTGTTCAATTATTGTATCCGACGACATCTGCAAGCCAAAATTTGAAGGTTTATAAACATTTTGGACACCGAAGAATTGTACTACCCAATATGCTCAGAAGTCGAGAAAATTACTTTGCAGGCAATGGAGCAAAAGCGATTGGGAAAGTCTTGTATGTGCCTCCCACATGCTTCACACGATGCCCCAGCTTTCGGTTTTGGGGATTTTGCAAATCCTTTGAATTGTGGGCGAGGATTCAAATGTACTGCTTTTTCACCATTAATTTTGTACGTCTGCATGTGTATATATATAACCAAGTTCATTAATTAAATTGTTAATACACAAAATTAACTACTAATCATAACAAGAAAATGGATAAAAGGATCTGTACTGTAATTGAGATTATTAATGATGGATTACCAAATCAAATCAGATAGATAATAACCATAAGAAACAGCAATCAATCTATAGATTAATCTATAATCATCAATTAAATTACCATCAAAAGTAATAATAATAGTGAAACTGTTAATAAATACGAACTTGAATTTGAGAAGAATCGAGATATTTCTGAATATCTTGGAGGCGAACAACGTCGTGATATACATATTTGCAGATTTGAAGGCAGCGATGAAGGTTGCAGTGAGTCGAAGAAGTTATACAGTGCTTGCAGAAGCAAAGATTACAATCGATACAGAACATATTCTTCCTCAGCTCTCGATGATCAATACACGAATCGAAGAATTTGCTGTGCAGCAAACTGCTCAACCACTCTGGTTTTCGTTTCTTCAATCCAACCTACCAATCAGAAAAACTCAGAAATCTCATTCATAATGAATATTTATAATTAAAATTGAAATTCAAACTCAAAATCGTTAATTCCTTGCTAAAAAACACTGGATTGAAACGAGTAAATTTAAACAATAACATTCCAATAAGTAAAATGAAATTCACAAAAAAATCTATTCAAATTAGCATAATTCCTTCCCATAAACACAGAACCGAAAAGAATAATTTGATACTAACCATATTTGTAATAGAACTGAAATAGAGAGAATGCAAGAAAAAGTGGAGAAATTGAAAGTGAAATAGAAATAGAAATAGAAATGGGAAGAGAGATCTTCTAAAATAGTTGAAAGAATAAATCCCACTAAAATGTTCATGCTCGTAATAATGGAAAGTCGTTTACTATTGGTGGAAAAAAGAAGCGACGATGGCCGTTTGATCCACACACCAGGGTGCATCGGATGGTCGAAATGTGGTTTAATTCCGTAATCTGGGCCGTTCCTGCTGGAGTCATACGACACCGTTTAATCTTTATTAGCACATAACAGTCTTTTCATTTGTGTGTGTGTAGTGGAAAAAAGCCAATTGAATTTGAAATCAATTTGGTGTATTGACATTTGGAATTAAAATCTAGAAATTTGTGAACACTAAATCAATCTTGTTATATGATAGATTGTAAGACATGAGAATCTTGATCAAATAAAATCTGAAGACATTCAAACATCAGCAATGTTGACAAATTAAAGTGAAATTTGAGTCAAATTGCTTGACATTGGGTGAGTAATTGCGCTGTCAATATTTACGCTTTTTGCTGTTTGCTCAAATGTGTTCGAATGTGAATGACTTGTTCTTTTAACTTACAAATTCTTCATTTGGCACATGATTCTTTCTGGTAAAGAAGGATGTCACAGACTAGTAATGTGCTCCAAATTGAGTGGACAATTATTATTATCTTTCAGACGATAGTATTTAGTGTCCATGTTAATTATTTTTTTCGTAGTTTTGAATTTAGGCTTGATGAGAAACTCGTGTGTGTTCCTAGAGTAGACTTCTCTTGAATGCTAATGTGACAATTGAATCGTGGCAATCGACAATCTCTAATCGTCACGCATCTCCCTAGTTGCAATCAATGTCGAAGCTAATAAATGTGGAATGGATCGAGGATCAATGACAAACGCGAAACAAATCTTAAATTTAGATAACTAATTTAGAACAAAATAAAGTTAAGCAGCCAAATTTAAAATATCCCTATAATTTTAATGGCAGGTAGAACATTTTACCCTACTCTCTCACCAGGTTTACTCCATCTCAAAACGTCCAGCCTTCACATATAAGATGTTCATGAGTTACATATGACGAGGACTAGAAAGAAGTTTAAGCAGATGAATTTGGGTAGATCTCAAGACAATAGTGATGAGAGTGGTAAGAAGAATGGCAAATGTTAAGTCCAATGGTAAGCGGTGTTACAACTGTGATATGTCTGGACACTTTGTGAGGGATTATACCCAAGAAGAATAAGTAGAAGGGTAAGATGAGAGGTGGGCTGTATGTGACTATAAGTCAACTGATGACTCTAGTGAGATTTATTGAGAGTAAACCTAGTTACTGCATGTGTATCTGTGTGTAATCCTTTCTACATGTGTATGATCACTTAATTATGTTGTATGATTATATGTTGCATTTCAATGTGTTTGATATGTACATTTGTATGAATTTGATAAAAATATGATTACTTGGTGTCATGTGTTTTGCATGTATAGTGGGTTGTGATGCATTAGTGATAAGTGTGTTGAGTATCTTTTGATAAGGTGGTGTATAGTTTGGGGGTACATTGGTGATTTGTACTGGGGATGTGGAGTATGTGAGAGATACTTTTATAAGTTCTATTGGGTGGAGACTCATTATTCACTTAAGTTGGGAGAATTAATTTGGTGATAGAGGATTATCCCGTAGACTTAGGATCTATTGCGGTTTAGCAGACATGAGTTGAATGATCAGTCCAGTGAGCATGATGGGCGATGAGAGGAGATATGTGTTCTTTAGGCGTGAGCAACATGGAATGGAATATGATAAGTATGGTAAGATCTCTTCGTGAGGTCATTTATACATTTTTGCATGTGTTTTTTGACCGTTTGATTGATTAATATAGTGTTAATCTTTTATTCTATGTGAACGTGTTTTGAAAATATCTGTGAGTTATCATATGTTATATCTTGATCGCATGATTATGTGTTCTTGATTGTTTACTGTGATTATCTGCTTCTACTTGAGTATTTATTTGACATTAACTCCGATGAGTACATGGAACATGTATAGTATGGCATGTGGTTCGGATCCGAAATACGAGGTGAGGTCTGTGATTACAATTTTATTAATTGCCTTGATTATGCAAGCATTAACTTTGTGTTTTGATTGCTTGTAGGTTGATTGAGTATCAATGTGGAGATTTGTTGGATTTTGATACTCAATGAATCCCAAGATATGTTGTAAATGTTGGTTTGAAAATCATAGGCATTGGTCGATGAGTGAAATTGTTACCAACAACTAAATCTAAAGGCTCGACCCGAAAACAATAGGACCGTTGGAAGTAGTTTAAGAAATTAATATTACTTGTGGTTTATAAATATTTACCTATTGGAGGATGTCTTTGAATCTTGACCCGTTTAACGTTCAACTAAAGCCTAACATATTCCTAGGAATTGGTTGCCTTTACCCTAGCCGTTTGAGAAAGAGAAAAAAACGTGCACCATTGGTGAACAAAAATCGGTTGCCTTTATGTTCCAAAATCGATTATTAACTTTGTGTTATTGGTCTCCTCTTGTGCCTTTTTTTATTGTTTTTCTTCTCGCATTTATAGCCTACAAATCAATATTATAATTTTGTTATTTGTGGGTGAGATTGAAAAGCAACCAAGGTAAATACTGATTGTGGGTTGGAGCCGTTTAAATTGACTGTTTGGTAAAGAAATATAACGTGAAATTGAACCTGAAAAATACTATTTCGAAGATCCTTGAAGTGGGCTTTGGCAACATAACACAAAGTATTTCAAAGAGTACAGAACAAAAGTAACAATCTAAGAAAAAATTTATAGCAAGAAATTATATATTTTTTTATGAAGGAAACGTGTAACCAATATTTAATTTGAAGAGCTATGCATCAAAAGTTTGATGCTTTAGATGCTCATTACTGATCCTACATTCTCGAAGTTCTTTCTTTAGCTCATCATTGCTTGCTTCAAATAAAGAAATTTTGTGCTTAAGCATCTACATACCAATTTTTTTTTTTTTTTGATAACCGTGGATGTCCGGGTTAGCTTGCTCGCATCTCAACTAATCCCACGGGACCCTGAAGTTTACAGTTGGGTACTCACCTCAATGACCTTGAGGGGATTCGAAATGGATCTACATACCAAAAATTTGATGTAAATATATTAAAATAACATATAATGATTGAAAGAGATCGGATTTATTGAAGAATATTCGTGAGCTTCTTCAATTGTTGTAATTAAGCGTAGGTTTAGTGACGATCAATATACCTGAATTTCTTCAATTTATTTTAAACAAATAAAGAAAACATTACTTGTTAAATCCATTAAGCGAATAAGTTTTAAAATAAATTTCATGTTTGGTCAAAAGTTGAATATTAATAAAATAATCTTTCTTACTTTCAAAATTAGTAAGAAAAAGGTAAAACTCAAACATGTAGAAATAAAAATTTTAATAGAAGTAAATTTGACCAAGAGGAAAAAGCTACTTTTCCGGGAGGATTTGACAGAAATCTTGACATAATTGTATGTGGCAGTAGATGATTGAATGGAAAAACTAACTATGTTTTAAATTGTATAATGATAGAATGCCACGTGACATTATTTCAAGTTTCATGTACCATGATTTTTTGACCAAACATGCATCGGATTTTATTGGCAAACTTAATGTTTAAGATCTAAAACTTCTAACATTACTTTGAACAAATATTTACATGCCAAAAGCAATATTAGAGCATGTTTGGGATGACATTTTTTAAAATAAGCAATAATGAGAGCTGGATCTTCCAACTAAGGCAGAGATACTCCCCTCAATTTCTATGACTAAGAATTTCTTGCATAGTTGGAAAAGAGTACAAAACAAACAAATGTAACACCCACAAACAGTTTTACTCATTAATTATCCAGAAATCTTGTTCATAAGCCACTCTAGTTTCAGTCCTTAGGAAAGTAGTTCCATTTCTTTCGGGTAGTCGGGGATATCCTTGCTGCAACAAAAATTTAAAATACTTCTCCGACTTTTCTATGAAGGTTGGCGAAATAAACCTCGTGTCACTCCTATAGAGTGAAGTTGGTTCGGTGAAATGGTGTGTCTTGCCGCGTTGATAACAAACATTTGAGCCTTGGAGGCACTCTCCCTTCCCTTGTGCATCCGTCTGCACATGTTGAGTATCCCCATTCTATAGCATACACACTGCATATAAGACCTCCTAAGTATCGGTGCACTCCATGAGCCTAAATATTCGCTCTAGCTCGTAAATCCATTCCCCAGTTATCAATGGATCAACTTGCCTTTGAGCATCAGCTTAGGTACTGTTTGATGATTGAAACTGTTCCTCTCCTTTCTGGACATAGTTGTGAGCATTACTGCGAGCAGTTCTTGTACGAATCAGGTGGCACTGCCCTTATCTTGGTTGTTCATGTTCGTGTTTTTTGTGCTAGGTACCATTGCCTTGAAAGAGAGTCAAATTTTCTACGAAAAGTTCAATAACTACTTATTGCATTACACTCCAAAATACTAATAGCTTAAGAAATCACAAAGTTGTGGAAGGATACATTTGTTATGCTATTGAAACTAATAGCTCAATAAATCTTTAGTATTTTACAAACAACATAACTCTCAGATTATTCACTCATCTGACAAATAGAAAATGGTAGGCTCCTTGGGCTCAGTGATCTCAACAGTCCCCTCTAGCATCTTAGCCACTTTCCCCATGGATGGCCTCATGTCTGGTCTATCTTGAAGGCACCACATTGCAGTCTTCACCATCCTATTTATCATATCAAAATGCTCTCTGCTGTCATAATTGTGCTTGATCCGATGATCCAATATATCTTCCACATTATTCTCCTTGAACACTTTATCAAAAGCCCACCTTGGGAAGAACCATTGATGACTCTCCACCTTTGGATCTAGTTGTACAAAATTCCTTGAACCACTAACAATTTCCAGGAGAACCAATCCGAAACTGTAAACATCGGCTTTTGACGTGATAGGGTCTGGCCGTGTCCATTCTGGTGCCATGTACCCTGGCGTTCCACGCATTCGTGACACGCTCATCATGTCTTCTTTCTTCTTCAATTTGGCCAGTCCGAAATCTGATACCTTTGGGCAAAAATCATCCCCTAGGAGAATGTTTTCGGGCTTGATGTCACAATGTAGAACCCATTCCAGACACTCTTCGTGCAAATAGGCTATTGCCCTTGCCACGCCCAATGCGATTCTATACCGGATATTCCAATCCAATATTGGCTTCTTCTTTGAACCAACAATTTCAACTGTTTCTTCCTCCGTTTCAGATGATTCCACCACCTCAACAGTTTGAAATAAAAACTCATCTAGCGAACCATTTGGCACGTACTCATATACTAGTATCCTACTACCCTTCTCCGCACAAAATCCCCATAGCCTGACCAAATTAAGGTGGTGCATCCGGGCAATAATTGTGACCTCCGCCCAAAAATCAGCATCGCCTCCAGCAATATTCTTCAGGCTCTTCACTGCCACCACACGTCCATCACTTAATTCTCCCCTGTAAACCACACCAAAACCACCCTTCCCAATGGGATTTGTAAAACCTTTGGTTGCAACTTTAAGCTCAGCATAGCTGAACCTTTTTGGTCCACCAGAAGGCATAACTTCAAGGCCAAAGGTCCTGGCCATATCCCTATACTTGATGTACTTTTTGAGAAATGTCCAAAAGAAAAACACACCACTAAGAAGCTCAGCTGCAAACAGAGTTGAAATTATGGCAATATTCCTAGTGGTTGTGGTAGACTCTTCTGGGGGTAAAGGGAGGCTTATTCTAACTGGACATGTAGTTTCCATCAAATTAGTCATGCCAGTAAAATTTGATTCATCTTCTTCAGATTTATCAACCCTCAAGTACATGACAGTCTCTGTACCTGGAGACCAATATCCAAAAGACATCTTCTCCAGTGGAACACAATAATTTGTTCCATCATATTTAAACAAGAAGCCTAAGCATTTCGGATTAGCCAAACATTGTGCTTCACAAGTTGAAAAATTCCTCGTCTTAATGTCAGTTTGGTTTAACACTCCAGTAAAATTCACAAAATCTAAACCCAAAAACTTGCTGTTTCCCGTTATTGGTTTTTTTAGTTCACATGAATCATTAGGCCCTCTTTTATACCCCGGAGGGCATATACACGACGTAGAAAGATCTGTAACATTAAACATACATATAGAGTTTGCACCACACGTACCATGAATTGTACACAGCTGGAACAAAGCTTGCCAGCCAGTAACCCATTGCCCTGAGCTTGGATAATAGCTGTATAGCCTAAGATTTCCATCTTCATCGAGTGTCAATCTTCTCAACTTCCTTTCACCATAATCCGAAGAATAGTATTTTTGATTATTTTCTTGCAAAATGTTCCCGAGATCATCCAACCTAAGAAAATTCTGAGTCACAACACTGGGCCAGTAAGTATCATTTTCCGGCACGAAAACAAGCTGTTTGGTCTCAAACTTGAACTTCCCATTCTTCGTAACAAGTGTAGACCCATTAATAGGCTGGTTTGGAAGAAAAGTATTAGTTGGGATCGAAAAACTACTCCAATTTCCATAAACAAGCTCCCCAGAGATCAGTAGAGTAAGCTCAGATCCATTCGTGCCCGAAACAGGCCACAGGTTTTGCCCACCGGTAGAATTGATCAAGAGCAATTCGCCAGAGCGCGTAATGATCAAAGAACCCGAGCTGGTCACCGGAGACTTATCATTCGCCGACCAGACGACGGTGGTATTTTCCGATATGTTATGGTACCAAACAGAAAAGGTGTAGAGATTTGGTCCATTTGGAGAAGTAGGTAGTTTGAAAAAACCTGCAGCAAAAGTAGAGTTGGATGGGAGGAGAATTCTGTTTTGCGATGGAGTCCATGGGGAGATGGAGATTGAAAATGAAGAAATAATTTGCTGCTGTTGGGATTTTGAAAACTGGAGATTTGAGATGAAGAAGATGAAGAACAAAACGAGATTAAAATTGAAAGACATGATCGATCATGTGCAAGGAATTTGATTGTAGTGTGAAGATTGAAGGTGTGTGTCTTTGATTCAAGCCGGCTTTTGAAGGCTATTCTTGCGTTGACGCAAGACCGTTGACCATGAAGCCGTGCCCATTGCGTCGTCGTCATAATAGAAGATAATATACAAGTTGCATTATCCTATAATGTAATGCAAACATTTTAACATCTTGACTTTACATACCCAATATAATCCAAGCCAACTTTTATTGACTTAATTTCACTAATAATCACTGAACTTCAAGGAAATTTTAATATTAGTAATTAAAGAATTTTAGTGTCCAAAATAGTCACCAAAGTTAATAATATTACATAATTGGTTAATCTGTTAGCTTGATTAACTTCCAATCCATCGTAGTAGTTGTTAAACCTCAAGTGAACTAATGATCGTTAAACCAATCGAACTGCATTCATATTTTACGACATTTTTAATATTTCTTAAAGTGATTTTGGATTTTTTTGGCTAAATAATTTTTCTCATACGAATTGCACTTTCTTTTGAACGTGTGTAAGTTTACGACATTGACACGATTATTATAAGTCGATGACGGGCCAACATCGGAATTGTAGTGAATGCCGTGCCACGTCTTTTGAGAATAGTCACTCAATTCCGTCAATACGAACTTATACAAAAACTTAAGTGCTTATTTTACAACTACAAAAACAGTGACCAAAACATGACATATACCCAAACAGGCTCGAAAATGTGGAATTGAAGTCAACAAAGTCATTTAGTTAAGTTTAAATATATCTTTATTTTCAAATACAGTATTTTTTTTTTTTTTGTCTTATTCATAATTAAAAAGAAAACTTATTTAGACAATAAAATGAAGATTAACTTTAAAAAATAAGTAACTTATTCATAAATTATTGATTCATAAATTTACTTGTATATAAAATTTTAAACTTAGCCAAACATGCATAAGGATCGTTTGACATGACTTTTGAAAAGTTAAAATGAGTTTTTGATACACAAAAATAATTTTTGGACCCGTTTGGTTGATACTATAAGAGAAAATTGATTTAATGTAATTTTCTCTAAAAGTACTTATGGAATAAGAATTCTTTTAAAAATTAAGGTAACTTTCTCTAAAATTTCTTCTACAAAAAGCAAAGCAGAAGTAAAAATCATGCCAAACGGACTCAACTTTATTGCATTAGTCCACGCAAATCATGGAAAATTTGCAGAAATCAACTTAATTCAAAGGACAATTCAATCCGATGACCATTGAGTCATTTTCCGTCTTTGTCATGTCGAGAAGGTGTGGGGTCTGTGGACCAAACAAATGAATGATTTTCCTCAAATGTAATACACGGGAAGTTGATATGTCAAGTCCACTGGAAAGAATATTTATAGTTAGAAATAAATTTTGAGTGAAATAAAAATTAAGATCGACTGTGAATCATTAAAAAAAAAAATCATGTCTTTTTTATCGTCCCCTTTACGTCTCTTTAGATAGAAACATAGTTCAACGCCCATATCTTCTCCACAGCCAAGACACGTCTTTTAAATATTATAAATAACAAAGTTTTAAAAAGCATAAGACGGACAAGTCTTACGAGCCTAAGCGTGTTGAGACGAGTAATCCAAATCTCGTCGTATTTTAAATATTATTTTACTTATTCTGCAATTAGATTATATATGAACATAGCCTAAACCATGTTCAACTCTTTGCTGATTGCGAATAGATAGTCACAGAAGATTTGAAACATAAACTGGAGAAAGAAACAAGATGAACAAGGATGAATATTGTTTTAATATTTTTTTCTCTTATTGCACTTGAAAGAATTTTCTTCTCTTTAATCCCTTCTTTTCCTGTCTCGAACTTTGAATTTTCTCCTGAATTTTTTTCTTTCAAACTTGTGAATCTATGCGTTGCCTAGTCGTGAAGCGAGGACAAAGCACTTTACTTTGACAATAAACGCGAATTAAGCGATCAACTACTAAGTTGACCGTATAATGAGCGTCTAGGCGCGTTTTATTATTATTATTTTTTTCCTTTTTCTAAAAACTTTGTATTTGACTTTAATTTTTTTTTTATAGAGACTTTTATTTGACTTTATTTTCAAGATTTTAAATGATATTATCTGTACAAAAATTAAAAATGATTTTACCCAATAAAAATTTAGATAAGATTTAAATTATACTATCTATATAATGTAATTATGATTTTGAGGCATTTAGCCCTTGTATTTTGAAAATACGAAAATTTTATAATTGACTATTTTTAGAAATTATTAAGTAAATATAAAATTTATTAATTTTAGATATTGGATTTATATTATTTTAATTATCAAATAATTTTTAGAATGATTTAAGTATTTAATATAATAATAAAAATAAGTAACGTTTTTTACGCTTAGACCTCGCTTCATAAAGCTTGAAGTTTGGCTTCTACGCCTAATCACGTTTTACGCTTTTTAGAATACTGCAATTTATAGAGAAATCTTGAAGCTATCATTTTTAGTTTATTTTAAATACATTTGTGGTCTTTTAAAATAGGATGGGCTTCTTATAAAAATGAGTAGTAATAGACTTACACTTAATAAACTTAAATGATTTATTTATTAGGTTCACAAATATGATTCTTTCTTTCAAAACTCAATTTTATCTTCAAGTTAATTTTAATCCAAGTTAATTCATTATTTTTTGAGTTGTGACTTCAAGTTAAGCTCAAGCACACCTAATTAGGCAAATGGTGCATGAATTTTAGGAGTTTTACATTCTATGTTGCTTAAGTGGTCAGATTTTTTTACCTTTTAATAATTTAAGGTGAGTTTACATACAATTATGTGATCCTAAGTACACTTTGACTGATTCTTGTGGCTAAAAACCATGCGGTTTGGTGCATATCGATCCTTGCAGTGATGTAGATAACTCGTTAAGTATCCCATTTGAGGAGTACGTTCGCAAGAATGAAACTCGAAGGAATTGAAGGGGGTACACAAGTGGTGGAACATGTGATTTAATTCGTATTGAATTTTCTTTCGAATAAGATTTAAAAGAAGAATAAATGTAGGAACGCCAATAGGCGTCCGATATTTCTACTACACAAAAAAAGTTAAGACGGGAAAATTCCTATAGAGTTAAGCTGGACATAAGGTTTTAACGTTGAGTTCTAAACGGTGAATAAGAAGTTGGAGATTAAAATTAATAGGTAGGGATATATTCAAACTTGGTACTTCAATCAAATCAAAACAGACATGAAATTTAAATTATAGTTAGTTCCCTTCTAACCAAAAGACAAGGTCAAATGTAGTAACCAACCCATATACTTGGCACCTTATTTTTATTACAGCTGCCTCATGTTTTGGGGAATCTGTTAGCCAAATGAATGTTAAATGTCCAAATGGAAACCGCTGGCCATGTCCTAGAAACAAGCTAAACCGTGTGGAACATTTGAAAGTACAAGGAATTTTAGATCAAAAATACGAGAAACAAGGGAAGACACCAAGGCTAGGGACATTGGCAACAGGAGATGAGGCTGTGGAGAAGGGCTTCCGCAGTGGTGAAGGATCAAAATAGCATCTGGATCGCCAGGCTGTCTAGGCGGACGGCACTCCGGAATCCCGACATTGAATCGGCCGTCATAAAAGCCACCAACCACGACGAATTCTCTATTGATGTTAAGAATACCGATAGAGTTTTCAAATGGATTCGTCTCTCTACTTGCCATGTCAAGCCTCTTGTTTGGTCCATATCGAATCGAATGGAGAAAACAAGAAGTTGGGTGGTGGCTCTTAAAGGGTTGATTCTTATGCATGGCGTCATTAACTGTAATGTCCAGGCCGTTCAGAATATTGGAAGGTTGCCATTTGATCTGTCAGATTTCGCAGATGGGCATTCTGATCCAGGGAAAACATGGGCACACAACTCGTTTGTACGTCAATACTACGCGTTTCTTGATCAGAAATCGATCATTATTTATCAGAATTTCGAGGAACGCAAAGCACAGAAAATTGTTTCGATAATTAAAGAGCTTCAGTTGCTGCAGAAGTTGCAAGGTTTGCTTGATTTGTTGATGCAGATTAAACCAAAGTCAAGTGCAACCAGGGTCCCTCTTGTGCAGGATGCAATGGATGGAATTATCATTGAGATTTTTGATATTTACAGCAAAATAAGTAGAGGGATTGCCATCATTCTTGTTAATATTTATTCTGCTAAAAAAGCCGAGGCAACAATGGCACTCGAACTTGTGCAGAAGGCGAAAGCCCAAGGCGACGAAGTTTCTTTATATATCAAATTCTGCCGACAGATCGGGGTAGTCAATGCATTAGAATTTCCCATGGTTGAAAAAGTCCCAGAAGACGGAATCGAAGAGCTTGAGCAAATAATAATTGGATTATCAGAGTCTGAGAAATCCGTTGTGAATGAATTAGGGTATAAACAACAGGATGATACATCAATTGTTATCGTAGATTCCGAAAATTTCAATGAAGGAAAAGACTCGAAGAAAGCAACTATAATCACCGATAAATGGGAGAAATTTGAAGAAGATCTAATGATCGTCAGTCAAGAAAATCCCTTCTCCGCGTCTTGGATTACACCCGTGCTTCATTCAAAGATAAATAATCAAGAACAGCTTCCAGATTTGATCAGCTTCTAGTAATTTTTGAGCAGGGTTTGCATTCCGTTTGAAGAGCCTTCTCAATTGTCTCAGAAAGAAAAACTATTTAAAAAAACTGAACAACAGGCAAATAACCGAGAAGGTGATCACACGAGGAAATGCTTAAATTTTCAAATGAGAAATTTTATTGTTTTTCCAATTCTAACCATTTATAATTTCTGTGGATCAAGTATTATATTTTGATATAGTATTTGGATGTGACCCGAATTATTTGTTGAAAATAATTTGAAATTTTAATTAAAGTGCACGTTAAGAAGAATTTTATTTGGAATGTTATTGTGAAATTCTATTCAAGTTTATTTGGCGAATTTTGATTGAAATTCTACTTGAAAGCTCATTAGAAGTAGGGATTTATGTTTGATTTGAAGAGGACGTTGTAATGAAGAAAAGCAAGATTTTTGGAGGAAATAACCCGAAAGTGGGTGTCGCGGCGCCACGACAATTTTGGCCCTGCGCCGCCTTGTATGTTCGCCTCTTGTGCGATTTTGTATGATGATTTTTCGTTTTGGACTCCTTTTTTACATTCTCCTTCAACTACAACTCTACTATGATGGTCTGGAAATTCCCTATTTGTTCCTTATATACAAAATTACATTGTTCTTGTGTTTTTATGTCAATTACTTCATATTGCATTTAATCTCTTATTTTCTTACAACAAATTGGTATTAGAGCGTTCAAGTTTTCATAACAATTGGTATCAGTGAGATTTTGGTACTTTGGTTGGTTCTAAACATTTTGCAAAAACAAAAGAGAGATGATTTTAGAATTTACAGGGTAGAATAAACAGAAGATGCTATCTAAATTCTGCATTGATTTGTACAGAACTTTCTTCATAGAGAAGGTTCTTCTATAATGTAATGTCATCTTTCAATAAAAAGTTTTGACGATTTAATAGCTATGCATGAGCTTATTAATTTCTTTTCCACCCGATGTCAATCAATTTTTTACTAGATGTCAATTGACAACTCATCGATTCTTGAAATGCTGATCGACCATATGCCTATCAGTCAGTCAACTTGTTAAACATACCCTAACATCGATCATATTGGCATCAAACCATTACCACTTAGTATCACTGTGTCATCAAAATGCACATAAAAAAATATGGGGAAATCAACTCAAGACACAAAACGGAATTGAAACAAAGGAAAATAAAAGAGAAATATGAACACCTTGTAATTAAGAGGAGAAATAATCAGTAATAGGGTTGTCAGTGGTGTAGGGTACAAAACTCCTTCGTTATGTTCAGTTTAATCTCTATTTGTAGACCTAGAAATTCGCATCAATTGGAGTTATTCATGGGACTCGATAGATGCCCTGTAATCCATGCTTTAATGTTCTATGCTTAGTCCTATTCAGTTCTTCTCAATTGGGTTTGATCCATTTGAAAAAAATAAAAAACCACAATATGAAAGAGCTGGTATGGCTTTACTTTGCAGATTGGCATATGTTCAGAGCTCAACAATGGGACATTGGCAGATCATAAGATGAAAACAAGAAAAGGCAGATGGAAAGTTAGCTCGTGAGCCACAGGTGTCGGCAAGCAGGGCAACAGTTTTAATAGACCTTCGAACGAAAATCAAAAATTAAAAATTGACAAATCACATTCTCAATCTGTTCCTGTAAACTCCAGCTGAATATACACAAACTTGAGCAGTGGATCCTCATCAACTATTTCTAGTAACTTTAACTCCTTTCAGACTTATAATTGTTAATTATCTCTTCATATAATAATCTAAATTTAAGCCATTGGAGAAGACCTACATGTAACCATTTAAGTCTCATCTTCAACTCTCCAACTCAAATGCATACCAGATTCATTTTTTGACCAAAAGTCTCACTAGAGCACGGTATTTTGCCTAGCCCTAAACCATGTTACTGTCTATTCTGAAGTCTTAAACTGATAAAAAGCCACAGCACTAATCTTCAACAATAATTCATCATCTAAATATAAAATTTTACAGACTAATAATAACATTGTGTTATCTATTCTGGTCCAAGAAACATACTATTCCCTATTTGATTCTGGACCTACAAGTAATCTACATACGAGGCAGAAAATGAATGTACAAATATGCAAGTGTAATGATCTCTCCACAATGATATATTCAATTCGAAAAGCAAACATACTGCTGTGGCCTCGTAATAAAGCATTAATGCACTTGTTCGAACATCAACACATAAATATGGGGAAAAAATCCCTAAAAATGTAAAATGGAGCAAACATTACCATCATAAAGAGCCACAGAGTGAACCATCATCTTTAAGTGACCTATGTCAGCAATACGATAAATGAAAATGGATGAAAAGAAATCATTCATAATCCAAATCTTCATGGCCAGAAAAAATTGCTAGCCTCTGAAACAAGCAGAAGAATTAAACAACGGTTCTTGAGAACCACAAATATCTAATTTAAAAGATGTATCACTGAAAGTGCAGAGAAAACCTCTGCTGATGGCCGCAGAATATATACATGCAAAATGGATCAGATTAGGAGGCAATCCAGTTGAGGTACCAATGTCATAACTCTTATCTTATTGTCACAAACTTGTTGGTGCCATGTTTAGCCCAGTAAGTCTTCAGATCGATTGGGTTATTGAAATTATAATCTTCTGAACCAAGTTTCTCCAAAACCTTCTTGAAAGCACCTTGACTCATTTTTCGTCCAGCAATTCTTGCTCCACGTCTTTTGTTACTCATTGGCAATGGATACATAGATATAGTTGTAGTGCAACAAGCTGACTGCCAACCACCACACCCCCATCGATAACACTGTTGTGGATTACCAGTACAAGAGCACACCGGAATTGGAAGACCAGATATATCCATATCAATTCCATTTATTACAACATCCAGATTCTTCTTTGCTGTTTTGGCACGATGAACTGAGGAATTACCGTTTTCCTTGGGCACAGAGGGACCTTTACTTGACTTCTTTGCTTTTGATGGCTTTAAAGCGGCAGCAGCTGACCTCTTTTTGGCAGGGCCACCTGCCTTTTTAACACTAGGCTCTTCGACTGTCACCCCCGTATCATCAGTTGTATCAGGTTGGCTTAAAATCTGCATGGAACCATGACTTCCAGATGGTTCTGCGAAAACCGGATTGTAAGGGTTCCCCGGAAACATATGCAAGAATTTATCTCTGTGATTTATCCAACTGTCTCTGACATAGTCCATGTGTGTGACTGGTGGTTCAGTAACCATGCAATCCCGTGGACGGAATGCCCCATTGGCAGCAACCATAATGGGATTATTGGACCCCGATAGGAAAGATTTAGTGTCTCGCTCTGTTACAGAAGACATGAGCTGAAGACCAAGGTGCCCTTTAAGGGGAGGTTGTTCATAGTAACCCCAATTCCTCATGCTTAATGCATCGTCGTCCATAGAAAACTATAGATCAGAAAAACTACAGATCAAGCATAGAACACACTCATTAAATCCTCATCCTGATTCCAGTTAAACATAAAAGCATTTCAATCAGCATGACTAAGGTACCAAAATGAAATGAAAACAATGGAGCACAGACAATCAGCCAAAGAATAGAATTCAAGTAGATCAAAGCACAGTTAACCCAAATTCTACAAAGTTGATCAAATAACCAGAGCAAATCAACCTAGAACCAACAGTTTTAATTGAATTTCCAGAACAACCCAAATCGTTAATTCATATAGTAATTCGGATAAAAATACCTCAAAAACGACAAACTGGAATCATAACCACATAAACATCCACAAACTCAAACATCAATATAATTTTAAAAGAAATGATTAAATTTACGAACGGGTAAATATTTACATTGCCTACCTCAAGTTCAAGATTATAAATCAACAAATCAAAGGATAATCAAACAGATCCACAAGAATCGCGAACAACCAGGTAAAATAAATATTTTAAATTACTCAGAAATGAAGATTCCGATGAAAAAAATTCAATCTTTGCCATTTCAAACATAGATCTGATACAAAATGATGAAAATAAAAACAGATCCACAGTTATATTAACTAAGAAATTAAATCACAATATAAATCAATGCAAAAATACATTAAATTAAATGGAGCATAAATACTAGAATACTGTGAGAAAGAGAGAAGAGAAAGAGAAGGCAAGATAAATATTGTACGTCCACGAGAGAGAGAACTTACTCCTGGTTAAACAGGCCTTTCAGGTTCTTTTTCCTTCGGATGAGAGAGGAGAGAGAATGTGTGAAGAGGAGAGAGGAAGACCGAAGGGACAGAGTCAGAGAGATGACATTTTTCTAATAGTCCATTTTAGAAGGTTAGATAGATAGTTATCATATTCTTCACGTGACATGTTCTCCAATGTTTCGATTTTATTACTTGAACATTATGTTACCCTATGGGTAGGATTTTTGAAAAATTAAAAAATTTATCTGCATTGAGAATTTATTTTTTAACGTCTTCAAATAAATTTTTAAAAGTATTTTGGAATCTTTACGATACTATAGTTAGATGTCAAGCAAGAAAGAATTGGTGGTAGGGTTGGACAAAGCTCCTGAATCGAATAAGAACCGAAAATTTGTTAAAGATTAAAATTAGATTTTTAATGGTGCGATTGAAAAGTTGTGGGATCAATGAAATGTGTGGTTAATATTGATTATTTGATTTTAACGTAGATTAAAATCTGATTTTAATCAATACCAAATAAAGACCGAATCTTTTTGCCGTCTTCTTTATTTTCACTCTTTTTGATGGAATATCTTCACATTTGTTTTAGTATGCCTTCCATATTGAATACTAATTTTGAAAAGTTTGACCTCATTTTTGCGATTTTATTATTGTAATTCCAACAATACTGTATAATCCTAGATATTTTGGAGTGGAAATTATCTCCGTATCTTCATCTACAGAAAAAAATACCATACGGAACCAAACTAAACTCAGTGGAACTCGATTTTATAATTTAATTTAGATCCGACTGTTTCATTTACTAGATACTCGAAAATTCTAGCTGGATTCGATTATCTTAAGAACCAAATTGAGCCGGACTATGTCCACCTCTAGTTGTGAGGGTGGAAGATAGTGGACTTACCATTATAGGCAACCTCTATCTCAATTCAAAACTAGCACGCAGGTTTTCTTACTGAGCAGTCCCAAAGAGATGAACTCTTGGATTAATCATAATGGCAAAAAAGAAAATAATATTAATAATAATGTTCCCTTTATTAATGCAAGGCCTGATCGAGTTCATGAAATAACCCATTGTTGGGTAGTTGGCCAACAAAAATGGAATTATCTATTAGTTTTAAGATAAGTCTCAGCTTGCTCTTGCTTGCCACAGAAATTGCCGGAAGACAAGGAATTTAAATGGTGGACGGTTGCATGATGAAAAGCATGGTGTCATTAATTTACTAAAGAACTCTCTTGTAGCCATGCAATTTTGCGATAGATTTGCATAGCTCTATTTTGTAACATATCATGCAGATTGTGAGCTTGCCTTACTCCATTTTCATTTTCCTCGTAACTCATTTGCTTATTGTCCAATATATATGTATTCTACGGCACTATGCGTGTGATCCAGCTATGTATATATATATATAAGCTAAGTCCAAGCGGCTATGGCATGTTTGGTATAGCAGATTCGACTCTGACATTTTGTCCATTTTTACATACCAAGCATGACCTTTACATCTTCTTTCAAGCTCTCTTTTGCTCATCTACTTAATTTCTTTGTGGGTTTGTAAGTTCTAGCATTATGACATCCCATCTGGATCTTAGTGGGTGCAAGAAGAGGAAGAGAGGGGAAAGAGTTTTCAAATTCAAGACATTCGGGCAACAAGGCTCCCCTGCAGAGTTCAATGGCTCCTTTCTACAAAATGTTAGAGAGCTCCTGGAGTTTGGGCAGGTTGAAACTCATCTATCTGGTGCAATGAAAAGCTGGTCCTTTCAGCTTGAAGTTTTTCGTCATCCTTCGAGACATGTATTCCTGTTTGTGATCGAGGAGCCAATTGAGTTATCGATTCATCATCACTGCCAGCATTGTCGATATATAGGTAAGGTCAACCCCAAAGTTATTATGAATCGTGGTAAAATCGAGTAATCTTGTTTGTTTCGTTTGTAATTCTTATTAGTTTGATTAATTTCTTCACAGTTATTCCAAGATCATTTCATCTAAAAGTTTTAATTTTTCCGAGCAAGGATAAGGCTTTGTCTTTAATATACCCCTTAACCTCTAGACTAAATTCATTTGTCATCAAATGGCCGACATGCATATAAGTTTCTTTAAATGGATGGCGACTGGACTTGAAACTCCATGCTGAACAACCTCATAGAAAGTTTAGTGTTCCAAGGGACACTAGTATTTGCATAAACTGTCTTTGGGAACATATTACCAAACATTTCTAGCCTTTATGTCAATTTCCGGTGTCTTTAAATACAACCCTTCTCTCTTTTTTCAATGTTTTAATCTATGTATAATTTTCATAGTATTGATTCAAATGTAGCTCAGGTTGGGGACACCACATGATTTGCAATAAAAAGTACCACTTTTTGTTGCCTTCCAAGAACACAATTCCAGCCTGTTTGAGCGACGACAACACTAATTCAATGTGCAAGTCGAATTTGATAGAATTACAAGGACATACCATGCATGGTGTTTTTCACGGTAATGGATTTGGTCATTTGCTGTGCATTAATGGGTTGGAGACGGGCTCGGACTTGGCTGGTTACCAAATCATGGAATTCTGGGATCGTCTTTGTACTGGATTAGGAGCAAGGTTTGTACAATGCTGAAACACTTCATCTGAAAACCTTAATTCATTCAATTCTGTCTTTAACACACTCCTCGTGTTGTAGGAAAGTGAGTTTTAAGGACACGTCACAGAAGAAAGGAATGGATCTAAGACTACTTCATGCTGTGGCCTATGGGAAGCCATGGTTTGGTCGTTGGGGTTACGTATTTGGTCGTGGAAGCTTTGGCATTAACTTAGAGATGTATGAAAGTGCCGTTAAAGCCTTACAAAATGTGCCACTAGGCTTACTTGCTTATCACCTCAACTCTTGTAAAAAAGATATACTAATTTTACTATCGAGGTATCAGATATTATCAGGACAATCTTTGGTAACCTTAGGTGATTTGTTTCATTTCATGTTAGAGTTAAAATTGGAAGTACCAAAGGGCAATACCTCGTATAGTTTTCAGTATCCACGGCTTGTGTTGTCGGACACATCTTGTAGATGGTCCCCTAAGCGCGTTGAAATGGCGATCCGAGTGGTGATTCAAGCTTTAAAGAGAGCCGAATTAAGATGGGTTTCTAGACAAGAAGTACGTGATGCCGCACGTGCTTACATTGGTGACACGGGTTTATTAGATTTTGTTCTCAAGTCTTTAGGGAACCACATAGTGGGAAAATATTTTGTTCGCCGCTGCTTAAATCCGGTCACAAAGGTTTTGGAATATTGTTTGGAAGATATTTCGTGCGAATTTCCCAAACAGGAAGAGTTCTTGATGGTGACCAATGAAGCAAAATTGAAGCCTCATCAAAAAGTTACATGGGGTCAACTTATGAATGATATACTTTACTTGTACAAAAATGTCCTCACAGAGCACATGGAAATGACTAATGATGGAGGGTTTGGCACTATTTCTGTAGCTTCAAGAATTATTCTTGATACCAAATACTTTTTCAAAGAATATGGTGGGGAGTTGGGCTCAAAATCTGTGGAAAATAAATCAAAGCTATATTGCGCCGTAATTCGGTCGACTTGTGATGGAGGAGCATTGTCGTCAGTAAAGGTAGTGACGCCATACGAGTGTTTCATCTTGGAAAACAATGTCACATTTGACGAGCTTAAGTTTGAAGTGCAGAAGACTTTCAGAGAAATATATTTGGGACTCAGAAACTTTGTTATAGGATCAATTAAAGGTATTAATGTAAAAGGGACGGATTTAGTTTTCGGGATGGTAAGACCGGGTGGTAAAATCACGTTTGAGGGCATCGAAGGACAAAGAGAAATCGTAAATAGTGGGATATATGAAGGATTAATGAGTAATTTTGTGGTGGATTGTGGTTGTGGAACTAAATATGATGATGGGGAGAGAATGATATGTTGTGATATTTGTGAAGTTTGGCAACACACACGTTGTGTTCAAATACCAAATAGTGAAGAAATACCAAATATATTTCTATGCAAGACATGTGAGCAAGATATCTTGCACTTCCCTTCTATACCATAGTTGATAGAACAGAAGGCAAGAAAACCTACATAATTTCCTAGGTTATGTTAATGTTAATTAATTGTTGGACTTGCTTGTACTGGTATTATTTGCATCATTATACAATATTATTGAGCATCTGTGTCAATTCTTACCATGATATCATTAAAAAATAAAAATACTCTTCAATGCTGAAAAAGGAAAAAAAATTCCAAATATAAATTTAATCAATATTGTTGCAGAAACTTGCTTTAAGATCTTCAATTTAGTGATTTTCGGGCTCAATTTATCGTCACCATTCTCAACGAACACTCAATCAAATGCTTCAACCCACAACTCTTAATATTCACTTCGGTTGCTCCTTATTCTCTCACCGACAAAGGACAATAATATGGTGATGATTTGCAGTCACAAAGGAAAGTGAAAACCGTGGAAGAACAAACTTATACTTGAGCACAAAGAGGGAGAATAACAAATCAATGGCAGCCACGGTTTTCAGCAAATGCATGCAGACTGGAGGAAGCAGCATTATATAGTGGAAAATTTCATATCTAATAAATTAACTAGTACCCATTTCAAAACTAAGAGAGGGTTTAGAACTTCAAAAATCAAATATTATTAAATTTTATTTATGAAATAATTAGTGAAAAATATATTTTATTAATTAAATATAGGGAAATGTTACTTGTACATCGAAGTTGATACCCCAGTGTACAACCCCCCACAAGAAAGGGAGCCCACGACCAATTAAAAAATAAATAAAAATCGTGGACCCCCATCTTGTGAGGGGGGATGTTAACCCCGCTGTACAAGTAGCATGACTCTTAAATATATTAAGGTCACAATTCTATACAATTTGGTCACAAATTATTTTTTGATTACAAATAAAAAAATTTATAAGTCACAAATTATTTCACGATCACAAATCAAAATATTTATATGTCACAATTTATTTATCGATCACAATAAATTTTCTTATAGATCACAATTTATTAATCGATCACAAATCACACATTTTATAAGTTACTATTCGAAATTTTAGGCCACATTATTTATTAGTCACAACTTATAGGTCACATGTTATTTTTTTTGTCACAAAATATCCAATTTATTAATCACAATCTCAAATAATTGATCACAAACACTTTTAATCCTGCCCCTACCCCACCCAACCCAATTCCAATCAACCACTAATCGAAAGTTGCTCCCTCTTACCACTATCGTTAGCACCACCACCACCACCACCACCGTCTCCACCTCCAACAAACTACAAATTTAATTTCAAAACCACTAGAACCACCAACAAAACCACCGCCACTCAAACACCAGATCGCAGGCACACCAATTGTCGTCCAAACACCAACAAAATTGTCGCTCAAACATTAACAAAACCACCGCCCAACCACCAACAAAATCGACTGCCACCAACAAGATCCAACACCGTTGCCTGAACACCACAATATTTAGTTCATTTGGTGGGGGTGGATAGAGGTAGTGGTTGGTATATAAATTAATTTCATTTTATAATATTATTATTAATATTTAGAATTTTAAACATATCTGATTTTTTAAAAGAAAATCTGTATTTCTTAATTGTGAATTGAGACCTTGAAAACACTTAGTCCATGTAATTTCCACTTATATGTACACACATATAAGTTTAGTGACAAAACATGTTCATAACCTAAAAATATAATACATGTGCCAATATTTTCCGTTCGAGAGGACTCAAGTCACATGTTAATAAATTATTTAGGTTTTTTCACTAGAATAACTATCTTTAATAACTAAGAAATCGTTCGAAGTATACGACCATGCCAAGAAAATTGCTTGGTTTTTGGCGATCAATAGTTTTCCAAGAAAATTTTCTTTCGTGATAACCCAAGAATATTATTTGAACACTTGTATATTATATATATATATGAGATTAATATACTATTGAAATGAATTATTTTAGAGTTTCTTATATTATAAAACCATGTACGCCACTCACTTAGACATTAATATTATTTGTTTTGACAATTAATCTTAAGGATTTAATCCCACCTCAAGACCTAAGTTAGTGATGATTTCGGTTACTGGACTTTCGTCATCTAGGGTCAACACTCAACAGATAGATCTCATAAAGTTCAATTCCCATTCTCAACCCATAACTAATATGAGGTCGAAGCTGTTAAGATTTGAGATTCCATCTTAAAAGGTCAATCTTATGAAGAGGAGTATCCCAAAATCTTTATTAATTGGTCTTTGTCAACATC
>CAIGRS010238088.1:0-18466 GCA_903798395.1 Fraxinus floribunda
AAATTTTAATTTGATTCAAACAGGGTTTAATATATTCAAAATTGGCCAAATCATGTTTAAACACTGACTTTTGATTGACTAACATAGATTTGGTCGGCAACCGTCCAGAGGGTCTTTTCACCGTACAAGTTTGAAAGGGTTAGCACAAGTCACAAGAGCTGCTACAAATCAAATGAGGGTAAAACCTACAAAAGATTGAAAGATTTGGATCATGGATGCAATTATCCATGAATACTAATTTCTTACTGAAAAAAGTTCAAATATATTAAGGAGATACTTAGGAAACATTTGTCAATCAAGCTAGAATTTCAAAAAAAAAAAAAAAAATTATTTGGAGAAAATTGAGTTTTGAATAATGAATTTTCTAAGGATGTATAGTAAAAAATAAAGAAAAATTTGGGTTTACGTATAAAATATTTTATTGTATAAATGTGTAATTGAAAATAAATACGAGAATTAAAAAATTTTGAAACTGTGGTTGTCAAACAAGGGCTTAGTAATCACCTGTTACTTCACACCCATTTTATGAGAATGAGAAATTTTGGAATAGTGATTGATGGGATAATGTGTGGTGAAAAAGTGATGAAAAGTTTTAGATTTGTATGTAATATTATTTTATTTAAAAAATATGTGGTTGAAATGAAAAAAGAGAATAGAATGGGTGTCAAACAGGAGCTTAATGACAATCCTTGTCTATAACAAATTTACTGGATAAGGACGAATTTTTTTCGCCCTTTATGGATAATAAGAAACCAATTAATGAAATATATATTTCACATAAATACCAGGTTGGGACCAACACTGGATAAGGAAGGTTTGCCAGACAGACAAGGAACTGTACTAGGATAAGCTTTATTATCTGAATGTTATGATTGAGTTATTTGAGGTTTTTTTTTTTTTTTTTTAATCTCGGAGACTCGGACATAATCATCTGAAAACCAACCAAAGTATGAAAAGTGTCTGAAATATTTGTATATAGTTCCCCTGTCAGCATCAAATAGTAAATTCATTTATTATTTATATATACATACCAACATAGAGTCAGCAATGTATATCTTCCAATTTTATTTGCAGGGTTTTATATATTATTGTAAGGAGATATGGGTGATTTGGATTTGAATACATTAGACCACGTTGGTGAAAACAAAAAAGGTGGGTTGAATTTTCTTGTAACTATTTGAAACCAAACCTTTGTAAAGTAATTTCTTGATTGTTCTTGTTTCAGAATTATCTGGGAAGAAGGATTCCAAGCTGGAATTTTCTGAAGATGAAGAAATGCTCATGGCAAGAATGTTCAGTCTGCTTGGACCAAGGTTAGTTTGTAATCAAATCACTTTGTGGGATTTTTAGATCGTGATCGTGTTCGAGAGAGAGAGAGAGAGTTGGGTGTGTGATGTGTTTGGTTTGGAGCAGGTGGACTTTAATTGCTGGAAGAATACCAGGAAGAACAGCAGAAGAGATTGAGAAGTACTGGAATTCAAAGAATACTTTAGCTACAGAGAATAATCATTTGGATCTCGAGTCTCAACAGTCTACTAATGATATATAAATACATATTATAATTATGTCAGGTATTGTGTGTAAGGAATTTGTAGTGAATAGAATGGTTGTCAATTGTAAGTTTCTACGTTAATATTATCATTTGTTGCTCAGTAATTGAATCTGGTGAGGGAAAAATCTATGCTTTTATTTCAATTATTTTTTTCTCTTCTAAGTGGAATACCTGACTCATTAAGTAATTAATTAGAAAAAGAAAGTAGGATGAATAGTCAGTATTCAAAAAGCACTGCCGTCTGCATTATTAGATTAGATTCTTTTGTCGCCGAATTATTAAGGTTGAACCTCAATCTTGAAGATCCCCCACCGTCCCGTCTATAGAGCATTGTGGAGGAAGTAAATCGCGAGATGTGCCTCATCAGGCCATGGTGCAAGAACTGTTATACTGATGTTCACAAAGAGTCCAATTTCAAACCTTATTAAAGACAAGAATCGAACCCTCACACTGCGGCTGTCAACTCAACTGATACTACCTCACTCCTGTGCAACATTGAGCTATGCCCCGAGAGCTCCTTTGTCGCCAAATTATTGATAGAATAGAAAGTGGCTCCAGACCATGCTATTACATGTAAACTTTTTGTGTAGATATTTTCTAAGCCCTTGTTTGTCATCTATTTTCTCAAACATTGTTTGCTACAATAAACAATCTTCACCAAATATTCATTCAATAAAATATTCTACACACAAATCAATAAAATTAATTTCCTTTTCAACCACACATTCTCCAAAAAAATATTATTCAAAACTCTATTTTTTCTCTCAAAACGGGAGACAAACAGGCCCTAAATGAGCGACATTTATATGGCTGGCCCGAGAATTTTGAGATCCTATGCAGATAATTAGAAGCCATTAGATGCTTCTGATGGGGAAGGATGTGACAGTACCTCAAATTTAACTGCATCTTTTTAAAGAAAGTAGTTAGAAGGATGCATTAAAGGGGCTTTCATTATTGAGTTAAACAGTTATAAGCCTGCAGGCATGTAAAGCTAGAACATTATTTACAGGACAAGAAAAAGATTGAAATCTGCAGCCTAAAAATCCAAGGACAACGATGGGCATATTAAGAAAATCCAATTCTTTAATCGTTCACATAGGAATCCACTTGCAAGAATAAACACTGTTGTACATATAAAATTATATGGATATCTAATACATTATAGATAAACATGAATTAATAATGGAAGAGAGTATGCACGAGTACAACACCATCTAACAGCTATCTGAACAAAAAAAGCCTCACAAACTCCAACTGTACTCCCTTCATTTCCATGAAATTATCCGACAAGAAATCAAGATCATGTCATCTTGCACCTCGTCCCCAGCATCTTGTCATCCATGCAGAAATCTCTCATAAGTTCCAACAATGTGCTGCTCAAAATATCATTGCCTTGACACTAGAAGAGCTTTGCCTGTTGTGTTGTTCCACTTCTCATCATGTCACAGAACTCCTCGTAGTTGATCCTTCCATCCTATAAAATGCAATAATATAAGGCTGGTCTATACCTAAATCGGCAAGGTGTATATCTCATTTCTTGAATCAGGCATACTTACATTATCTGTATCGACTTCTGAAATTATATCCTTGATTGTGGCCTCATCACCCATGCCGTACTCCTTCATAGCATTTTCCAGTTCATCTCTAGTAATATAGCTGAAATGACATAATAGGAAATTAGGTGGTGTCAAATGTCTGGGAAAATTTATGCGAGGGAAGAAAGAAAATATCCCACAAGGTAGCAATAATTTCATTATATAATAAGATCAATATTGTAAACAGAAACAAGCAGAATTCTCCGCATTACTCCTATTGCAATCTTGGTGAAAACTGATATGGAATCTAAAACTTGATCGTCAAGGAAGTACCCAGTATAAATAGAACACAGTAACGTGGATATTATTTTGACTACTTTTTCTTCGTCAAACTATCTAGTATTGCTCAATCCACCTTTCCAAACATCCATCAATGTGGACAAGATAAATGCACTGTCAATGACAGTCAGAACATTACTTACCCACTGTTATCCTTGTCAAAATACTGAAATGCTTTATAAAGATGCTCATCTCTTTCGAGCTTATGTCTATGCATCGTAGCAGTTATAAATTCAATGTAATCAATTGTCCCGTTACCATCCACATCCGCCTGAAATATAAAGAATAAATAGTTAAATCCAAGGAAGCAGTCATGGCAAATAAAGGTTAAACAAATTGTGTCCACATGGCCGATTGAAACTTACAGCTTCCATGAGTTGTTTTACTTCAGTTTCTGACAGTTTTGACCCAAGGCGAGCCAATCCAGATTTCAATTCTTCATATGTGATAGCGCCACTCTTGTCTGTGTCCATATTTGTGAACATTGTTTTCAGACCTTTGATTTCATCTTCAGATAAACTTTGTGCAATGACCTACAGGAGTTTCCAAATGCAACAGCACATAGTAAGAGGAAAATAACATCTCATTGCACATATATGTTTGCGAAAATGATTAAGATTCGTGACATGAGGAAAAGTACTCTCTTGAGTTTACCATATAGTAAATCCTGTAAAGTACTGTCCATGTCAAGTCGAATAACCTTTACTTTCTGATTGAGTTTGTTTCATAATAATGTATATTATTCCTTAAAATGGAAAATGTTTTAATATTCCGTGTGGACGTTTATCACAAAAAACCAATTTACGAAAACCACATTTTGGCCTAGATTAATTAAATAGCACGTGTTTTCCACTCTTACCTTATAATTATGCCAAATTATACCAAGATATTGATATTGAAACAAAGAGATTTCTATAAATGAAAGTGGGTTACCAAGTTTTATCCTTTATACATTTTTCATTTATCGATCTAGTAGTATGATAATGTAAATGATAATTAAGAAACACTACATGTTTATGTGCTTATCGAGTAGGTTTTGATTTTAATTCAGCAAGATCAATTGAAGCTACATACTGAAGAGAATTTATCGTCTCATATTTTCCAATGGATGGACGGGAGGCAGAAAAATTCAAGAATTACAGAACTATCAGCCATGATCAACAGGTCTAATAGATATTTGCTCTACTAGAGGTTTATCGTCACTTAAAAAGTATCATATTTCTGGCCTGACAAACATAACAAAACTTGAAGAAACGTTCATAATTTCAACTTTCCAATTTAATTCATATACAATGAAAGCGTGAAATAATAATTTACCTTTAGTGCAAGTTTCTTGAGCTTATTCATTGCTCTGAACTGCTTCATTCTAGAGAGCACAGCACTATCAATTGGCTTATCAGGTGCTTGTCCTTTAATCCAAGGGTGTTCTATACAGACAAGAATAGAAGGTGTTCAACTTTGGGCTATGCAGAGCATATAAATGCTAGTTTGAGAAAGAAAATACCTATATCAGAGCATCTTTATAAATTAATTATGTAAGTACTATGCTTTTAAACGACACATGTTTACAAAATGATACTTGGTTGAAATAGAAACAAGAGACGTGATATGTACAACAGTCATTAAGAATAAGCACCTTATCCCTTTTATATGCCAGTTGGCCCTTGACACGAATCAACTTATATTGGCCCCAATTTCTCATCTAGTTCTCAGTTAATTACTTTTTCATTTAAGTTTTCGTTGGAATAGATATTAGCCTCATGTTTTAACCAAAATTCAACTGCTCGCTGAGATATCGAGGATAACTCATAAATGACCATATCATTCTTTCCATTTCAGTTACTTTTCTAGTTAGCATCTCTTATAACAGCACTCAACCGAGCCAATTTCCTAAGTTTGGGTAAACTAATAACAGCAAAGACAAAGATAATGGTAATTGTAAGAAAATTTATATCTCTATGTGATTGGAAAAGTTGACAAGGTACGCACAATATAAGTCAGAAAAGAAAATCTGTCTTCGCGTTCAAAAGACGAGCATAAAGATGTGAGGAATTGACTCAAATTTATATAAAAGGAAGAAGGGGACTTTACCCAGTACTTGTACAGAAGTAATCCTCTTCTTTGGATCCTTTGTCAGCATTTTGCGAACAAGGTCTTTCGCACTGTTTGATATTGAGGGCCATGGATCGCTTTCAAAGTCAATTTCTTCATTCAGTATAGCATCAAATATCCCCTTTTCAGTTTCTGCAACAAAATTACATGAAACATGTTGAAAACTTTTACTTTGTCCTTCTTCTAAGAGAATCTTCAGCTAAACCGAAAAAAAGTAAAAGTACTTCTGCAGAAGCAAGTGTGAGATTACTTTTAGAAAATTACTTTTTTTATTAAAAAGTTCAAAAAAAAAGTAAAAAAACTGAAACGTGTTTGGCCAAAAGAGTTATTCAAAAGTAAATTTTAAGCTTGGCCAAATATGTTAAGGTAAAAGACAGTTATAGATGAAGATGAACATTGTATGGAATTGCTACATTTATCTTACCAGCCCAAAATGGAGGCACGCCACTGAGAAGGATGTACAAAATAACACCTGCACTCCATATATCAATTTCCTTCCCATAGCTTCGACGTAGAACTTCAGGAGCTACATAGTATGCACTACCAACTATATCACGATACACCTTCCCTGTGATTTTAAAAATAAGGAATTGTTATTTTTTATGCAAATTACAAGAAAAATAAATGTGGATAAGTGAAATGAACATGAAAATATAAAATGTGAGAAACAAATTGGTTAAATTGCAAAAGTGCACACATATAAAGGACATCACAATGTAGACACACTGTGGTAAAATGGGGGCCACACTTTTTAATTATCTTTAAAATGGAAAATACCATTTGCACTTATTTTAACGATAAATTAGTAAAAATTCTTTAATAACATGTATATCATTCTCAGTTCTTGGAGCTAGCAGGTCCATTTCACAATCAAAATTTCCCTGAGGAACTTCCACCAGAATCTGCAAATAGTTTGAATCGATGGCCAGCTGCCAAACACCACACTTACACCAGTTTGAGCAAAACAACTTATGTGAGTTAAACAAGTACTTAATACCTATTATTAACTAATACAAAAACTTAGAAGACACAGTATGTCTATAAGTGAATGAGAAAACATCTCAACTTTTTTTTGAAATCAGCTGCTAAATGAGTTATAGAATTGAGGTTTTAATTTGTACTACTTAAGATAGCCATTCCCATATTTGCAAAGCAGAGTCTTGTGGTGCAGAAGAACCTTGAAGCATCTTCCATTCTTTTGTCATTTTCGAAGTGGAGAAAATTCCACTGGAGTGGTGAAATGTCTATAGGTATTGGTGAAAGAATTGTTAAACAATATTAGAATTCTATTCAACCCCAACAATAAATATGTTATTGTTGGATCTTAGATCACCAAACATTGAAAGAATTATAACAAATACTATAAAAAAAAAGTTTGTTATTCATGTGAAAATACATTTAAACTTAGCTAAATTGTAATACTTAGATGAATTATCATTAGATTATAGAACTATAAATGGGAACGGTAGAAGCCAGAAACATACCTTCTTCAATAAAGACACTGAGCCCAAAATCAGTTGCCTTCAACATTGCTTTCTCGTCCTTACTTGCAAGTAAGAAATTCTCCGGCTTGAGATCCCTATGTATCACCCCCATAAAATGGCAATGGTGAACAACATTCACAATCTGTCTACAGAGATCAGCGGCAGCTCTTTCAGAATAATGCCCCTGAGCAATAATCCTGTCAAAGAGCTCCCCACCGGCACAAAGCTCCATCAAAACGTGCACAGACTGCCTGTCCTCATAAGCACCCTTAAATTCCACGATGTTCGCCTGCCCACTCAAGTGCTGCATAATATGAACTTCCCTCTTCATATCCTCCTTATCATTCTTACTCACAAGCTTCCTCTTCAGTATTGACTTACAGGCATATGTGTGCCCAGTTGCATTCTCAGTACAAAGGTAAGTTACCCCAAACTGACCCTTCCCCAATTCTCTGCCAAGTTTGTAGTTTGACCTTATATCCTCAAATGGCTTACCTAAAATGTTATTGGGTTCTAATCTTTGAACAGGGCTATGGTGTTGGGGAGCTGGAATCGGTGCCCGAGGTTGAGCTTGCGGCTGCGGACGTGGCACCGGTGGCGGCTGGTGGTTCCTTTCGGGCTGAGGCGGCTGGTGCGTGTACTGAGATGATGGTTTTTGATAATTTTGATGGCTTTGATACCCTGTGGGGCCTGTGCTTCCTGATCTGTAACCATTGGCATCTGGGGTTGTGTACTTCTTCTTGCTGAAACATCCACCCATCTTTCTCTTAACAGACTAGAATATTGTAATCAAGATTGAAACTTTATGACTGAATTTATGAGAAAACACTGAAAATTCGTGATCTTGTAAATGAAATTGGGTTTTCAATAACAAAGATTCCGTGGATTATTGGGATTAAAGCAAATCCCATGTCAGATTTTTCTGTAATTAAACCTAATTTCCAGAGAAGTATATAGACAAGGCGATTGTGAAGATCAGGAAGACAGAAATTTGAGTGGGTTGACTTCTAAAGGTCGACCACGAAAGTGAGAAGCACGTGCTTTTACTTCTTAATTTATGAAAAGAAAAAGAAAATGTTAAACAACGATTTTTTTTATTTTTTTTATTTTTTTTGCAATTTTCTTATTCAAGAAAAAGTTTCTCTCTTTTTTCTTTTCCTCCCGTGTTGGTAAGAAAAGGGGGAGAATGTGCAGAATCGTGTTTAAATGATTGAATCCAAAATAAATGTGAAAAGTGTGTAATCATTCGCTATAATATTTTAATAAATGATGTTTGACGAGAAATTAAATTACAAGTCACCCGTTAATTGTATAAATAATATTATAACCATTTGTTATAAAGAAGGAATATTGAGATTTGGGAACCACGAGGAAGATGAAATCGTGCATTTTTTCTCACATCCTTAAACATCATGTAACTTAGTTTTTATTTCTGAAACACTTATTTCTTTTATTCGATTGAAATCAAACTCTAATTTTAAACACATATTTAAAATTATTACCCATTATTATTTCATACCGATTATGCAACATGTACATAATTACTTAACAACCTACCTCCTTAAAACAAATTTTGTCAAAATTTACCTTGGAACTTCTCGAAGAATCGTGGGTACCTCGCTCACATTTCCACTTTTTGCTCCCGAGTAGCTTCTTCAGTTGAGTGATTACGTCATTGCATTTTTACCAAAGGGATTGCATTGTTCATTCATTTAATTGAGTTTGCTTATAACAATAGTTATCACACCTCTATCGATATAACACCTTATGAAGCATTATATGGAGGAAATGCATATCGTCAGTTCAATGGGACGAGGTGGCGAGCATATGATTTTGGGTCCAGAAATTATTGAACAGACTGTGCAAGCTATCAAGAAGATCCGTAACAGTATTAAAACAGTTCAAGACATTTAAAAAAAACTATGTAGATAAGAGTATAAAGGACTTTGAATTTTTTGAAAGTGACAGTATTCTTCAAAGTGACACCTATGAAGTGAATATTACGTTTCAATAATAAGGGAAAGTTGCGATCAAGATTTATTGTCTTGGCATTAAGGTTGACATTCTGCTTATATATCGAAAATATAGTCATTGATTAAAAAAAGTGTTGTTAAATTAATGTACAAAAGTCGTCAACTCACGTGATATCAAACTTAATGTACATGGATCGTGATTGTTATAAAAATTGCAATTCTTAACTTCAAGGTTAGGCATATTCTTAAATTTCAATCTAGATTGTCCTTTTTTATATAATTATTATTATAATTAAAACGACGGTCCAAAACTTCAAAGTTGACTACATTTTAAACCTGTATTACCGTGTCTCATTTTGATAAGCCAATTTCCTGAACAATATAAAAGAGCTTCTTCTTTTTTTTAACACATATCACAATTGCCTATCTTCAACCATTACAGTGTCATTTCAGATTTTCCCATTTATTTTCATTTGCCCATTTTCATTTCATTCCCCAAACCCTCAATTTTCCTTCTCAAAATCTGGCAATCAAACTGCTAAATCGAAGCAGGGCCCGAAACCTTTGAACTTCCCTTTCGCTTCTCCTCCAGCCATCAAAACTCATCAATAAAATTAACAAGAAAATAAAATTGGAACATTTCAAAATAACAAGCCAAAGAGGGCACATAAACAAAACCACATGATAATAGTACAGTAAAAAAACTTCATCCTTGGCAACAATATTGTGTCATGATAGAAGTCAAGGTAGGTTTGGTAGTTTAGCCGATAGGACAAGAATGTGAAATCTAGTGCTCCGATCCAAAAGTGAAATGTCATACTTCATTGAGGCCATCACAAATAAAAACATTGAACAAATCAAACATTACGCTTTGGGAACTGCTGAACCTAGGCTTTGATACCACTTGTTAAGAATAAAAGAAGACAAAAATATAACAGGAAAATTAATAGATTTTATTGACTCAAAAATAATGGAGAATAGAGAAAAATTACAATGGATCCTATAATTCTAGTAATATATTTTCTCACACTTATAAATTTGTATTAAAGAGCCTAATATTTATAGATTTCATGATTATTTTGTAAAATGAAACCAATAATAGGCTAATTTCTCATGGTAAATGCTAATTAAGGAACTTTTTTAACAATTGAAAATATAATATCTTTATGACAATGAATTTGATATTGTTGAGAATTTTTTTTTCTCTAATGCATTTGACATTTCATCTTTGGATTAATGATTTTGGGTTTGTATATGCTGAATTTCGATTTTTATGAATTGGATTGAGTTAATATATATGAAATGGATTGACTCAAGTAATGATTGCAAGAAATTTGACATTTTCCATCACTTTTTTCTGAAAATGTCGCAGTGTATTTCATTTGAATTTCTTTATATCAATGAAATAGATTCACACGTGTATTTGTGAAAATTTGAACATGAATATAAATTCAAACCTTGTTTTACATTAAAAAATAACATATATAATACTTTATTTGTATTTTTACATATGAACTAAAATGCTAAATCTTGAAAGTGACATTCTTTATCAATTTTTTCAAAAATTGTCATAGTTTATTTCATTTGGATTCTTTTGAATCAATTAAGGAAATGCATATATTTGCCTTTGTGAAAATTTGAACATGAATATGAATTCAAACTTTTATTTATATTAAAAAATAACATGATTAACATTTTATTTGTATTTTTTGCATACGAGTTAATTTGCTGAAAATTAAAAGTGACACGCTCTGTCACTGTGTCACTTTTTATAAAAAAAATTCTCACACTATTTTGTTTGTATTATGTTTTGCAGATGTGGATAAAATCAACATCTTCAATGGTTATGGAGACAAACATGAACAATATAATGAGTGACAAAATGAGTTATCATAACAAAATGCATAAATAATATTTGTTAAAATGTAAATGTCACTTGTTCAAATTTTTGTTCAAAAAGTGACATCATATCACTTTTTTAAGAAGCTAAAAAAGTGACAAATATTAAAAAATTAACGAAAACTCGATAAAGTGACGAAATCTCAAAAAGTGATAAGATTAATTTGGACGTAATTAATCCACGAATTTATAGTTCTAATCAGTTTTATTATTTGAAGTTAATATTTTGGTAATTAGTCTATAATGTCACCACCTTTCACTGTTATTATGAAAAATGTTCTTACCTTTTATTTTTTGACATTTTTACTCTATTTCCATATTTCATTACGTAAAATGTCATTTTCATTCATTTTTTAAATTGAAAATTGTGAAATGACGAATATACAATTTTCTTTAAATAAAAAAGAAAGAGAAAAAATAATTGCAACCAAAGTCCCAAATTTCTTAAAAATGCACAAATGAGACCTAAATAAATTATTAAAAGAGTAATTAGAACATATTATTCATTCATTTCACTATTATAGCGGAAAAAGTCAATACCTTTCTTTTTTTAGCATTTTTATCTTTAATTACACATTTGATTATGCAAATCATCGATTCTATCCATTCTCATCGAAGTTCTGAATAAAAAGCTGTTAAATGTTGAATATACCCTCTTATTAAAAAACTAAAAAATTATTTTTTAAAAGTTTTTAGTTTTTAATAATTTATTTGGGACTCGTTTTACTTTTTAATTTTTAATTTAATTGGGACTCGTTTGCACTTTTTTTATAAAATAATTTTATTTGAGACTCTGCACTTTTTTTTTTAAAAAAAAAAGTAATTTCTAATAATTTTTTTGGGGTTCTTTTGCACTTTTTTTTAAAAGAATTTAATTTCTAATTTTTTTAAATAATTTATTTGGGACTCATTTGCACTTTTTAAAAAAAATTAGGATTACAATTGAAATTAATTCTTTAAATCTTTATTTAAATATGAGGGTCTATTCATCATTTCACAGCTCTTTATTGAGAAATTGGATGAAAATAGATAAAAATGGTTGTTTGCGGAATCAAATGTGAAATTAAAGTTGAAAAATATCAAAAAAGGAAAGGTATGGACCTTTTTTTTTTGCAATAATAGTGAAATGTATGGATATTGTGTGTTAATTACCTTTTTAATAATTTATTGGTACTCATTTTTACTATTTAAAAAAAAAACAATTGGGATTATAGTTACCATTAGTTTTAACTTTTTGTTTTTGTTTTATTTAAAGATAATGGTATATTCGTCATTTCATAATTTTTAATTGAAAAAATGAATTAAAATGACCTTTTGAGCAATAATAGTGAAAATGCTAAAAAATGAAAGTGAAAGACGTTTTCTACAATAGTAGTGAAATGTGAGGACGTTACGTGTTAATTATTCTTAATATTATATTATTTAAGAGTATCTCCAAGAGACCCTTTAAACAAGATATGCTTTTTACTTTAAAGAATCAGCATTTAAAATCATGCTCCAAAAAACTCTTTAAATTAACATTTTAATTTAGAGAATGTGTTTTGTGCAATAAAAAAGTTTTAATTTTCAATGTAAGAAAGCAATAAAATAATCTAAAGAAAAACTAGTTAAAATAAAAAATAAAGAAAAATAATAAATATTTTTTGGGAGTAGTAAAATTAAGTGTTAAAGATAAAGAGTTTGTTTGGGTACTTCGAAATGTTAACTCTCTAAATTTATAGATGTTCTCTAAATGATAGAATATATTCTTTAAAAATAGAGAATCTCTTGAAGATACTCCAAGGGTAGTGAACCTAATTTTCCTGGTAAAACGAGTGTGTAGAGGACTATCTAACATGGGCCGAAACATTATGAAGGGAAAACTAGGCCCTATAATTATTTTCTTTTGTTTAATGAAATATACGATCATATATTTTAATTATTCAATGAATGTAGCTTTATGGAGATTCGAATTAAATTGTACAAAAACTTTTAATTCTACAAATCATCTCAATTTCTTTTATTAGTTAGGAGCTGTGTGAGATAAAAATCTCCCGGTGATTACCAATAATTATGTTTGAAAATTACTTAAACAATAATTCTTAGAATTAAAGTTTATAATCCTAAAATTTTGCTCAATTCAATGTGGAATCTAAAACAATTTTTATTATTCTATAAATATTCTTAATGCAAGAATAGATAAATTTAAGGTATGTGATAATACTGTTAAAAAAAACTCCAATTAACTAAAAACTCAAAAACTTTCTATTAAATAACCAACAGAAAACGAATTGAAACCAGCAAGAAGAGATCAGAAGAGCGAAGCTAAATGGACAAACTAATCTGTATGAATAAAATGAGAACTAAAAGATAGATTCAATATGAAAAACATATTGAAGGGACTTGAGAAGAAAGACATTTTATTGATTATCAAGCTCAAGTAAAGGTGAATACATTGATCTATTTATAAAGTAAAATATCTAACGAACTAACTACATAACAAAAATAAGAAGAATCTAGAAGAAGGTGAGCTGGAGAAGGGCATGTGCTAGACGTGATCTGGTATTGGAATATTCCTACACTCCATCCTCAAGATGGAATATCTTGAATTGTAGAGAGAAAAGCAGAGGTGCAGGAGAAGGATCTGGAAGAGAAGTCTGTGTTCGTCCAGCAGAGAAGCATTCCAGAGATAGAAAGAAGCATATTAGAATTTGATACATTCTGATCGAGAAAAAAAAACAACAACATAATTCTACCGGAATGAGAGAGCATCCATGGCTCTAAAACCGGGCATTTGCTGAAGATAAACATCATCAACTTTGATGAGTAAAATAAGAACTGGAAATGCTAAACAAACTCAAGCAATGACTGCAAGTAAAACCTCATTTCTGGATCACAAAACTAATCTTAGCTTCTGTGAACTTGAACGTACTGCTGAGGCCATCAATTACTGATAGAATTCAGAAGAAGAAAGTTAAATTCCTTAATCTGATACCATGTTAAATTCCTTAATCTGATACCATGTTAAATTCCTTAATGAGCATTTTTTGCAGACAGAATGAGCATTTTTTGCTCTGATACCATGTTAAATATTTTATTGTAACTAATTAATTTTCTTGAAATTCCTAAATTTCTTAATTCCTTAACCTGTCTGTTAATTAGTTTTGAAATGTTCCAATAATCAATCTAATTTTATTATTAAAAATTATTTATTTTTCATAATTAAAAAAAAAAAAAGATAAGTAGTGAAATTAAAATTAAAATTTATATTAGTACCAGATGTAATTTGCACATTTTATAAGTATAATTGTTTTGGGCTTTCAAAAAATTTTTGAGGCCCCCTTATACCTTGAGGCCCAAGGCCACTGGGCCAGAACCGGGCATGCATCTATAGGACCAACAACACAGCTATACTTTCCTTCATTCCAGCAGATTCCATTTTTGGTATTAAAAAAAAAGGCCACTCTATTTTTTTCAATCGCAGAGCTGTGTCTCCTCCTTTGGAAGAGGTCAACAGATAATTTCAAAACTTGCAAGCAGCTTCTCTTGTTCCAATGATCCGTGTTTTTTGCTGCATTTAATTCAAATATCTATCTCAATACTACCCCTCGAGATGGAGATGCAACTGAATAAATCCCCATCTTGCCTAAGATAATGGAATTTCTTTGAAGCAATTGCCTTCGTCATCATGTCCGCTACTTGTAAATTTGTTGATATGTGAAATGTCTTTATCAAACCGGCATTTATTTTCTCCCTCACAATGTGACAATCAATCTCTTTGTGTTTTGTTATCTCATGATAAACTTGATTTGAAGCAATATGAACAGCTGCTTGATTATCACAGAATAATTGAAAAAGAGAATTCTACAATTTTCTTTACAGATCACTCGATCAATTAATGGTCCCTTTTACATGGTCATATCTATGTCAATATTATTCACACTTGGTAAACATAGATTTCCAAATTATAATTCACGATGTTTTAGTATTATTTTCCCATAATTTGGTCGCATAACCATAAAAATACGATGATTTTCTTTATGAGTTACGTCAAAACTACAAAACGGTCACTGAAATTTAGAACTTGCACTAACGGTCACTGAAGTATCATCCAATTTCAGTAATGGTCACTGAATGACCTTTTTCATTTTAATTGGAACTTAATGGACCAAAATAGTCGAAACTTGAACCTTGAGGACCTAAATCGCAAATTTGACATTAAAACCAAAAAAAAAATTAAATTAAAAAAAATTCATTAAATTAAATATTTTTTCTTGGAGAACTGTCATCATATGAATTACTAATATATATTTATATATTTTCCCACAAGAACATTTATCTGGTTGAAAGAATCGTAATGATCTTTGTTTATTTCTCATTAATTTATTTACCCTGAATAACCACTTTTTTTTTTTTTAGTTTCTCTCTGCAAGTGATTTCTGGAAGTGAAAGTTAGGTTACAATTTCAATTTCTTATAATATGCATTTGATCTAGTAGCTTAATTTAATTATTTTTTGGTTTTATTGTCAAATTTGAGATTTAGGTCCATAAGGTTCAAGTTTCAACTATTTTGATCCATTAAGTTCCAAATAAAATGAAAATGGTCATTCAGTGACCATTACTGACATTCAGTGTTCTAAAATGCGTAATGCGTTGCGATGCGTCGCGGTCGAGAATCAAGAATCACAAGTTTAAGCGACCATTACTGAAACCAGATGATACTTTAGTGACCGTTATTGCAAGTTTTAAATTTCAGTGACCGTTTGTGAAATTAACTCTTTTCTTTATAATTTTTCAATTCAACAATTAAAATATAAACATAATGCACTTCATTTGAGCTAGAAAGCTTAGTCGGCAGACATGCCTTTTTTTTTTTTTTTGGGGAGAGTTTTATTCCAGTTTAGGTGTAACTACTTGTTGTTGGGTAATGAAAATGAATAGGAATATAATTTATTTGCACCTAACGATTTGTCGTCCCCTATTCCAGCAAATGCAGCCCATAAATTTTTATCATTAGAAACTACAATTTCTGCAAAACCCGAAATCTAATGTAAACAAAAATAGCATCCAACAGACAATAATATTGCTTGACTTTGGTTAATAAAACCCAAAAAAATTTCAATTTTCATTTATCAAGTTAGCGAAAATAATGAGGTAAATCGCAAAATTTGAAACCATTTATATTCCATTTTTGAAACAAATTTTTGCATAATCATTCATTAATTTAGCAGGCTTGTTTGGGCCGGATTAAAATCTGATTTTAATCTAAGTCAAAGTCAAACAATCGATATCAACCACATCTTTCATAGGTCCCACATTTTCTCAACCACATATTTCAAAAACTTCTATCACAATCCACTTAAAATCTGATTTTAATTTACTTCAAACACCTCTTAACCAAAGAAGAAAGACGAAGTACTTAGACTAGTAAAGGTGGAATATGGTAAGTTGAAATAAAAAGAAAATTTAGTGATCAAATTAAACATATACCATAGTTTTGGTGACTTGACCCGCAAATTTCTGACAGCAGTGAACCTAAGATTGTGCATGAAATTCTGTGTACATACTACAAAAGACAACAAATCCAAAGCGCCTGTCTCATACAAGCAACACTGTCATCCATAAACTCCTGTTCGGTGTGAAAATTGCATCCCCTCGACAAGTTTCCCGAATCTCCAAAACAAATCGCATATAACACATCTGTATTTGTTTGTATATGTATGTTTATGCACATTCAAATTCAAAAAAGCTTAATGTTTTCATTTTTCAGAGTAATGGAAACCCAGATTTCTGGTGGAGAATGAAGGTTTCAGATGGTGCTGAGTCGACTCTTAGTCCAAATTCACGGCCAGGTGGGGATAAGTTGACCGGTTATCGGAGTATACGCCGGTGGCGGAAGGGAAACAGTGATGTTGGCCGGAGGAGGAGGTGGGTTGGAAGTGGGCTTGTTGTCACTCCTCTTCGGCAATGGAAATTCCATGACAAAGATTGCATCCAGGCGGCAGCGGTTTCTGTTTCCGCCAGGAAAATTGCCGCGGGACTGTGGCAGTTTGCTTCGACGGCAGGTGGGGCCCGGTGGCGATATGGGCTACTTCATCGGATACGATATGAGGTATTTTTTAACAAGTAGTGTTATCTTTTCTTTAAATTTTATTTAATTCTTCTTATGTTGTCCATCAGGTTTAAAATTTTCTATAATTTTGTCTAAGTACAGTGATGAATGAAGAATCTTCTCTTCTATACTGTTTTTGGGTTTTTTGCTTTGACTGTTTTTAGGGGTCCGAGGTTGTAATAAATTTGTTAATTATGATACATCTTTTCCCTCAAGTTCAAATCACCAAGCCTGAAGTTTCTAAACTTTCTCTGTAATTCATCAATCCAGTCGAATTTTTCAATGGAAACTCGTAAATATGCAATGGAAGGAGCTACAACAAAGTGGGAATGTGGCTACTCGAAAGCAAAGATTGCAACTTCCTCAGCTTCTGCTTTGCAAGTTGAATTGGTCAAAGCTCGAAATCGAATAAAAGAGCTTGAAGCTAAGCGAAGGTTCTCTAGGATGAAACTCGAAAGCTTCACGAGGAAATTCGATGAACAAAGGGCTTCATGGATCAGACGAGAGCGTCAAAAGATGAGTGAAATAATCGAGGACTTAAAGGAACGCAAGATAAGGGAAAAAAGAAAATTTCAAAATATGGATATTCTTAACTCCAAACTTCTTAGCAATCTTGCTGATTCCAAAAAATTGGCCAAGCAATTCGTGCAAAACCACGAGAGAGAGAGAGAAGCGAGAGTGTTTTTGCAGGAGGTATGTACTGAGCTAGCTAAAGAAATTAAGAAGGAAAAGGCTGAAATTGGAGCGTTGAAGTATGAACGCGGACGAGTCTTAGCGAAGGTGGAAGAAGAGAGGAAAATGCTGCAAATGGTCGAGGCTTGGCACGAAGAACGTGTCCAGATGAAGTTAGGCAATGCAAAGCTGATTTTGGAGGAGAAATATTCTGAGATGAGTAATGTTATAGCAGCGCTCGAGACATTCCTGAGATCGACAAATGTCAAAACAGATATGACCAAGAAGAGCCAGATCGAAGTCAAAGGCATGAACGAATTCTCAGATACGCCTCCAAAACCAGATTACATACACACAATCGTCGAGGGTTCAAGCGTTAATGAGGCGAAAGGAAGGGGAATGGACTGTTGCATTAGTCATAGTCCTAACAGTCATTCGTCGTGTATTACAAGAAGCACCACCGATATGCATTCATGTGACAAGGAGACTGTGATCCAAGCTGAAGACCAGAATTCTAGTTTCAATCTTGAGGAGTTCGAGCAATCAGTGAATGACACTAATGGATGTAAGTACATTTCCAGTGGCAAACCAGAAGATGACCATAAACATCATGGGAAGTCCAAATTCAGTGAGGCTTCCTCGGTTTCATCAAAGAAATCGAAGAAAAAAAATCCATCCCCTCGCAAGCTTTGGTTTATTTCTCAAGAAAGAGTTTCCGGTGAAGCAGCAGTTTATGGCCACCGTTCGGATGGTCACTGGTGCCCACCTGATCCTAGGAATCCGCACATAGTTCGAGGTATGCAAGGTC
>CAIGRS010238097.1:0-16137 GCA_903798395.1 Fraxinus floribunda
AGCTTGTAATTCTTGATTCTCGATCTCGACGCTACGCAACACTTTACGTCATTTAGAAACTGATTGATTTTAAGTAAACTTTTTCACTATCCACAAACACTATCCCATCCAATCACATTTCACCACCTTCTTCAGCCACCCTCTCTTTGTTTTCTCTCTCCTCTCTGTTCTGTAGCTCTCTCTCTAAATTCAGATTTAGCTTGCTTTTCTTGTTTTCTTCTCTTTTCTTCGTAGTTTCGATACTTAAGGGAAAAGGAGGAAAACAGTAGACTCCCTTTATAACATTTTTTCTTGTCGCAAAAATCACACTCTCCTCTCAGAATTCAGAGTTTTTTCCTCACTCGAGTTTCCATCTTTCAGCTTTATTAACTGTCTCTGTTTATTGCACTTTTTTGCTTTTTCCTCGGTGGGATATCAAAATATTCAAGCTGGGGAAGATAAATATCCGTTAACTCCTCTTTCTGATTGAGGAATAAATAGATTTTTATATTAAAAAAACTTATTTTTAATAAGTTTTTTTTAATAGAAAAATCTATTTATTATACTTAAAATAATATTAAAAGTACAAAACTCTTTATGACGCTTATTCTCCGCATTGACACGCTATAACTTGTAATTCTTGATTCTCGACGTCGACGCTACGCAACGCTTTACGCTATTTAGAACACTGATTATAAACTTTTTCACTATCCACAAACACTATCCCATCCAATCACATTTCACCACCTTCTTCAGCCACCCTCTCTATGTTTTCTCTCTCCTCTCTGTTCTGTAGCTCTCTCTCTAAATTCAGATTTAGCTTGCTTTTCTTGTTTTCTTCTCTTTTCTTCGTAGTTTCGATACTTAAGGGAAAAGGCGGAAAACAGTAGACTCCCTTTATAACTTTTTTTCTTGTCGCAAAAATCACACTCTCCTCTCAGAATTCAGAGTTTTCTCCTCACTCGAGTTTCCATCTTTCAGCTTTATTAACTGTCTCTGTTTATTGCACTTTTTTGCTTTTTCCTCGGTGGGATATCAAAATATTCAAGCTGGGGAAGATATTTATCAGTTAACTCCTCTTTCTGATTGAGGATCTTGTATCATTTTATTGGAACTATTTTTGGTTTTTAGACTTTTAGTTGTTGTCTTAGTTTGCCATTTGGTTTTGTGGGTTCAGATCTTAATGATGGTTTTGCTGGATTTGTATTGACTCAAATAGTTTTTACGTTTTATTAAATATTGCCTTTTTTCTAGTTATCAAAATTCGTGGGATTTTCTTTGATTTTGAAAAAGGTGTGATCTTTTTAAGATTCCTCAAGCGAGAGGTGGCTGTAGAGGAAAAGCTATTCTGATTCCTCCACGAAAATGCCTAATGATTTAACATTGATATAGCCATTGTGAAGCTCCCACTTCTCTACATTTCCTTTCCCACATCTCTCCTTACACTGCACTTTTCTCCTCTGTTTCATCATAATCAAAACTTGTTCAAAATCTTCTGATATTTCACAGCATATATTCTTGTTACTGGAATTCCATAAGGAGGGGGACATGGAGATTTTATCACCAAGTTCTTACTTTTCTAATTCAACTTGGTTGCTTGAGGAGAGCAGGAGTACAAAATGGACTGCAGCTGAAAACAAGGCCTTCGAGAATGCTCTTGCTCTATACGATAAGGATACGCCCGATAGATGGCAAAAAGTCGCAAAAATGGTTCCAGGGAAAACTGTGGGGGATGTGATGAGGCAATATAAGGTATTGGAAGATGATGTTAGTAATATAGAGGCAGGGCTAATTCCAATTCCTGGATATTATAGCATGTCGTCGCCTTTTACACTTGAATGGGGGAGTGGCCGCGGATTTGATGGATTCGATCATGCTTATATTTCCGAGGGAAAGAGATCCTCTTCGATTAGGCCTAATGAACATGAAAGGAAAAAGGGTGTTCCATGGACAGAAGAGGAGCACAAGTGTGTTTTCTATCTCTTATACTATAATGAACTTCATTTTTTTGAATGGATATTGCTGGATATAATTGATTTTTTCTAATGAATTTCATTCTTGGAATGTATGCACTTGAATTTATTAATTAGTTTCTTACTGATTGATGTTATTGACATGAATTTGGGATGATTTTGTTACGTAGGTTGTTTCTGATGGGGCTTAAAAAGTACGGAAAAGGGGATTGGAGAAATATCTCGCGCAATTTCGTGATTACTAGAACACCAACACAAGCTGCTAGCCATGCTCAAAAGTACTTCATTAGGCAACTTTCCGGAGGAAAAGACAAGAGAAGAGCGAGCATTCATGATATAACAACGGTTAACCTCATCGAGAATCAAAACCCTTCACCAGAGGATAAAAAACCGCCTTCACCGGAGCCGTCTGCTGTTCTTCCACAGCAGTCGAATTCTGCTCCAATGCATAAACATCATTTCCTCTGGAATAAATTGACCAATGATGCCGTCATTGGGGGCTTTCAACCAGGAGGAGGCCTTGGAAATATGTTTTCTCCTCCCTATGCAGTGAATTCTTATGGACATAAAATGCAGGGACAACATATCCAAAGAGGTGGGATCCATGAATCATTATTGGGATCTCAGAACATGGTTTTTCAGATGCAATCAGGGCATTATTTTCCTCATGCATGATATTGCATCAGCCCCTTGATTACACTTTGTTAGTTTGAAATTCCTAGTTTGGATTTAGTACTGTAGATTGGTTGTGCTCTTTGATCTTCTTTTGTGAATATTTTGTTTCACGAGCACGAACTGGCACCACTGTAAATGCAATGCAGAATCCACCTGCATTCGATGTAGACGCGAGGTGTAGCCAGTAAGTTGAAGTTCAAATGTCACATTGAAATCGAACTTGTTAACGAAATACTCGTATAATTGTTATTGCTCCAATTGTCTTTAGCATATGCTTTTTTCTCTCATGATTAGTTTCATTTTTGCCTCACACTGTTGCTAGCAATAGCATACCATAAACATAATTAATTGCGGCTTAAATCTATGTGACCCCAACATGTAGCGTGGTGTTTGGGATGGAATTTGTTGCGTCCACTCCAATTCCTATCATTATCGTCCCATTGTTTTCTTTCCACACGTTGATCTAGTTGTAAAAAGAGCATAAACTAGATGATAAAAAAGGGTTCAAATAGTCGACCTTCAATTTTATTGTATTTGTACGACTTGACTATCACGAAGAACTCCACTTGGAATAATAGAGAATAATTGGAACGTTAGAACAAGATTTTTTTTTAAAAAATATTGTTATATTGACCAATTTTTTGTTTTCCACTATAACGTTTATGGACACGGTATATTCTACTGTACGGTCGAAGCAAAGAATTCAAAGGAGGCAATATGAACCTAGGTAGCTTTTCACTTGGAAATGACAAGACTAGGCAACTTCTTTATAGAAAAAGGAACCCATATGTGCATGTTGCACCCGAAAGCACCATATGCCACTTTATTCTGATTTTTTTTATAATCTTAACCACGTACATAAAACCAGGACCTCAAACTTTCGGTTGTCCAATTGATTTTCTCTGTTGTTGGACAATATTCTGGTATTTTATCGCGAAAATCATTCTAAAGAATCAAACGAGGACTAAGTTTATGCATAAGTATCGAAATTAAGCAAGAAATGCTTTTAATCATCCTCGTGAAGATATTCGAAAGTAGAAAGACTCCAAGAGCGATCGCGAACCCAGAAATCCAAGATATAGTGCGATCGGTTCTGTCCTCAGTTCAGATTGAATTGAATACTTGTTGTCAATATATTCCCACAACAAGATTAGCGTGAAGCCCAACTAACTGACGACCAATTTAACAATTTATAACAATTTTGATGTAGAAATTCAGATAACAAACTGTAAAGAGTGATTCGAATTAATAAAAAAAGACAGACGTGAAAAAGGAAAATTAACAAGACAGACTTTTGAGAATATTTATATATATATGTATAGATCAAGCCTTCTCTTCAGCAGATGCTTTATCTCCCACAGGCTTAATAGCTTCGTCGTCGGAATTGAAATACCTCTTCCAAAACCAGTGTTTTTTCCAAGCTCTTTCATTCATTTCATCAATGGGGATTCCCTTAGTTTCTGGCAGAAAGAACGCAGCCCAACAGCCCATTATAACAATCCATGCAGCAAAGAAAAAGAAGATCCCGGATTTCATATGGCACAGCATTGTGAGAAAAGCTTGAGCAATCAAGAAGGTGAAAATCATGTTCGTGCTTACAGCAAAGAAAAATCCGGCAGTTCTCGTCTCGAGTGGGAATATTTCACTTGGAATTAGCCATCCTAAAGGACCCCATGACCACGCGAAACCAGACACGAAAACGCAGATCAACACCACCACTATGTATGCATAAACTTGTGATATGGAGTTTGTTGCTTTAAGATGCTCTTCAAGCATTACTCCTGTAATAACCTGCAAAAAACAACAATGTATTATTACATCCTTAAAGAAAACAAACTGTACTAATTACTTATATGTCACAAACCTGAGCAATAAGCATTTGAATGGCTGCTTCAAGAAGTAGAGCCCTTCTTCCAAATCTATCCACGCCAAAAATTGCAACCAGTGTGGATGCTGAATTGATTGAACCAGTCACTACAGATGACAATAGAGATGCATCTCCTCCCAACCCCATGGTTTGGAACAAAACCGGGGCGTAAAACATGATAACATTGATTCCAGTAAACTGTTGAAAAACTTGTAAAATAGTGCCACAGATAAGTTGAGGCCTACTCGACCGTTTCAACAGGTTTCTAAAAGGGTGATTGATCTTTTTCGCGACTTCAGTAGCTTGTAGAATCTCATCATACTCCTTTTGGACATCTTCTACTCCCCGGATTTTCTTTAGAGCTTTTAGACCTTCTTGTGTTTTACCACGTTCGATTAGACTTGTAGGTGTCTCGACTATGATAAGGGAGCCCAAGCCGAGGAAAATTGCTGGGACTGCAGCACCACCGAGAGAGATTCTCCAACCATAAGGATGTAATTTGGAAGTAAAATAGTTCACAATGTTGGCACACAAAATTCCCAATGTGATCAGCATCTGAAAACAAATGTTGAGGCCTCCCCTGTACTTTGGTGGAGCAATTTCTGATATGAAGAGTGGCACTGCCTGAAAATTTAGTTTGTTTAAGGGACGAAATATACATGTATTATGTACATATTAACCAAAAATTTCAAAATTTCTACTTAAAAGATTTTTTTTTGTTACAAGGAAGTTGCCACCCCGTATCGGGTAAAACCTAACCGAAACATGCTACATGTACAATCATTAGTGAGTTGTAATTTTTACAACCCACTAATGACTGTACCAATGGATTTTTCCAACATAACCTCCTATATACAAAAATATACCTAAAAGAACAACAGACGAAAGGAAAAGCTTGAAAGAACATGATATGGACTAATTCAAACTCTTGGAGACATACAGTTGAAGACATAAATACTTAAATAAACGAGTCTTAACCATCTCGTCTAAAAGCTTAAAATTTTGGACAAGATGATCTACTTTTTGATCATCTTGGCACATAATTGACTGCATTAGTTACCTCTATCGAATAACTTCAATGAGATTAAATACTATTATGATGTGACTATCTTTGAAAAAATATATAAAATAATTTTCTCAAAATCCTAATGATATCCGCATATAGTATACAGGAATCAGAAAAAACAGATTAAAAAAGAAAAAATCAAATGCAAACATAAAATACATCCAGATGATTGCGGAAAAACGTTTTAGATCACTTGAAAGACATGATATATAGATACATGTATATTATATGATTTATATCACAATCATTCAATACCTGGTTTCCAAATCCGACACCTGCACCCAAACAAAGCCGTCCAACAATGAGCATCGGAAGATTCATTGCCGCGGCGTTGAGTATAACGCCGACGAAGAAGAAAAAGGCTGCCAATTGCATGGTAGGTTTTCTTCCAAACTTCTTACAACATTTTGATGCAAAGAAACAGCAAACCACAGCCGCAAGGTACAAACTTGAAGTGAATAATTGAAGAAGTTGATTGTCATATTTGCAGTAGTTATTCTCTTTTGCTCTGTGCTTCTTCGTGTACACAACTGGAAAGAACTTCAACAAGAAATCATCCATCGACGTAACTCCTCCTGAAAATAGATAACACGTTACATATCGGTTCGCACTTACCGGAAATTCCTCGTCACACAAAATAAAGTACGTACGATTAAGTATTACGAACCTGAAATACCAATGTCATAGCCAAACATAAGGCCACCAAAGGCTGCAATGATGGAACAAACAAGGACTTGTGTTGTAAGCTTTGCTGGGAAGTCTTGACCCCCCTTTTCGAGGGACATGATTTGGGGAGCCATGGTCGCTTTGTTAGGGTTCTGAGAATGAGGGAAAATTTGGGATGATGGTGATGACGAAGAAGAAGCAAAAACAGAAGAGAAAGAGGTGAGTGTTTGTTTGAACTAGGTTTCACTATCTTAACTAACTATATACTGTACCGTATGCTACGTTAATCCAGTTAGAGTTCTGTTGGAACTTATGATTCCTTTTATATTATGGATATGGATATGGATATAGAGATAATTACACTAACGTGTAAATTATTAAGATTTTACGTATTTTAAGATTTGCAGTTTTGATTGAAACTAAGGTGCGTAATACCTAAAGTGATACGTATGTTTGTGAGAGATGATGTTGTAAAATAATTGCAACTCTTGCATGTTAGAGATAGTATTGTAAGATCTTCACATTCGTTGTAACACTAGAATAATAATTGCATTATAATTCTTGCTTAGATTATGAATATTAGTCGCATGATTCATAACATTCAACCATGCTAGATGTACAATGATTAGGAGATTGTAATTACAATCTCCTAATCACAATCTCCTAATCATTGTACACATGATTTTTTTTCCTTTTCTTTTCATAACTAGCGTCGAAATACGTTTCAAAGAACGTTTGACCAGTGTAAATTGACTATTTCTTGTATAAATATTTGAGGATACAATTTGTTTATTTGCATGTTAAATTTACTTATTCGTTCTCAATATTGTAATAATACTTTCATTTGTTCATAATTTTGACACATAATTATCAAATATAATTCTTTCCACTAACAAGTAATACATTCGTTTTTAATAAATTTGAAAGGTTATTTCGACTATTGAAAGTGGAGTTATTAAGCTCAAAATCTTTAATCTTATGGATAAGAGAAAAATGATACCGTCTAAAGAGGATGCTTCATCAACCCCTAATAAAAACGTAGGATTTTCAATGACCATTTACCTTGGTATCGGTTTGTTGCTTCCACAATCTGAATGCCTCACGTCCACCATAAAAAGTAATCCGTGTCATTGTCACATAAGACTCCCATTCAAGAAGAAGAAAAGAAGAACTTTTTTTTTCTTTGATTTCGTTGAATCCGACTCCATAGATAATTTGGAAACCATAAATAGTCATTAAAAAATGTCAACCATCCGACAAGAGAATAGATAATAGAAGTGCTGAAGCCTTTAACTTCACTAAATTTAAAGTCTACTGAAGCCTATCTGTTTTACAAGAAGCCCATATAGAAAGCACATCCAACACTAAAAAGTCGATCATACGTTTTGTACTCATTAAATTAAAATAAATAAATAAAATATGGGTGATTACATGATTTCTCTACAAACAGCACTTACTGTCCAAGAGAAATCAGAAGTTCAAGCAAAAGAAATTCCAAAGTTCGAAGGGAGAAGATAAGAAAATCTCTCAAGTCTAAGTTCGAGAATTGAAGAAGATCAAAGTCTTCTCCAAATCAAGTTCCAGTTTTGAAGGATCTTACTACACGTATATCGAGAATTACGTAATGTGTTACATAATGCTACATGATATTCTATCATTTGCCAGTTTAAAGCATAATCAATTTTTTCATCCAATATTTTTTCCTCCACATTATATTATATATAACCTTTTATATACAGTTTTGATATACAAGTAGCAAAACTCAAATTTGAAATTCAAGTCAAAGTTTTGGTGATTCAAAGCCGAGTCCAAGCCATAGAATTCAAGCAAATCAAATTTCCAACGAGCCTTGAAATCCAGGATTCAAACCACGTGACCCTTTGTCTTCAACACCCGGATAGTTAATCAAAGAATTTTGCTCTCTCACAGTCACAAGAGGATCAATTCACTTTTTAATTTCTCAAAAATCAATTCTTAACAATTCACATATTCTTGTACAGAGATTTGTTGTACAATACTCCCCACCAAGAAGTTCTCTCTTTTTTTTTTTTTTTATTTTTTTTTTTTTTGCATATTTTTTGTACCCTTTAATTCCAGAAATACGTACTCATACCTTATTTTCGCTCAAATTTGTCATTCACAAAGTCAAAGAAGAATGTGTTTATCCAAAGAAAAAATAGGGTAAGTCTTTGAAATTTTCTAAGAATAAGAAGTGTAAAGTGTATCTTACATGGATTCTAAAAGATTTGGAAACTTGTTCAAATATCTTTCAAAAGTTCAGATAGAATATATATTCCAAGTTATGCCAGTTTTTTGGTAAATTCTGGTTAAATTGAATATTGAGACTCATGTTTTTTATTTTGTCAAAAATGGTTAAGAGAACTTATAATTATGAAGTTAGAATACCACATTAAAAACGGATGTTGCAAAGATCTTACAGGTTGAGTCTTAAATGTATATTTAATTAATTGGAGAATTTAAGGTAGACACTCATTGCCACCTAGACTGATGTTAAATATCATTATTCTTTAGATAATAAGAGTTAGATCAATTATGAAAAAGTTCACATGTGCTTGCACACCAAGAAGTTCATCGAGGACAAAATACAAATAAACAGATGCGGTTTTAGGATTGGCAATAGTTTCAGAATGAACTCAATGATTTTAGCTCGTTCCAGTGCAGAACCATCTGCAACGACGACACTGCTATGCTACAAAAGGATGAAAATACTAATGTAATCACTTACTAGTCAAGGTTTTCCTATGCCCATTAACTAAATACAGACGAAACTTTGATTATTCCAGCAGGGAACTTGCATAATTAACTCCTTAATATTAATCACTATCGCATTCTGGGTAATCTAAGCTAAACTTGACTGAATGAATTTTTCGCTAACAGAATCTGGTCTTACTTTTATCTTTCTGATTCTTCTTCAACTCCACCAGACGTACGCTCTGGGTCGCATTCATTTATCTTGTTAGTTACTGGTTTGTTCACTATGCAAACGCTTGTGGATTCTTCAATGCTTCACGATGAAGAATTTGTTGGTTCCTGCACAGTATCACCACATGTTGACAATGTGAGTCCTACATTTTGTCAAGTAATAGAATTATNTGAGTCCTACATTTTGTCAAGTAATAGAATTATAAGTTCATCAATCATTCTCTGTGTGTGTGTGTTGACCAAGTAGATTCTTACAGCAGGTTGGTAAGAGGATTTTTTCTATGTTACCAAATAAAAAGACTGCCGCACAACTATAGCTTACCTCTTTCGTAATCCAAGTCATAGAATTTTCCGAATCGTTCCTCTCTTTCAGAACACGTAATAGGATAGTTTCATCATGGCTTTCTCCATTACTAGTACTAATTTCTAATTTGACTGCATTGCCTAGCGTTGCATCGTGTGTGTTTGCATGGCGTATAGCTTCTTCATCCTCTTCAGATTTTTTATGGGTCCCCGAGTTACCATTCTCTTCCACTAATATTGATGAGGAAAGAGGAGTTCTGTCATCAGCAAATTTTTGAAGCTCAAATTTGGTCGCTTCATAACTTTCTGAAGTTGTAGCTTTGCCACATTCTTCATGATCCATTGGATAATTCAACTGGCTCTCATGTCCAGTATCTTCACATAGTACCGAGTTTTGCATTTGATCCTCATAATTAGTTGATTCATCAATATCAATATGTGTGTCAACTTCTTCAGTAGACTTCTCTTGATGATGGGAAGATTCCTGCTCACAAAACGGTCAAAAAATAAAATGAAAAAATTATCTGAAAAGACCACATGACTCGGAAGAATATTCGATATTAAACAACAATTATAGAAAATATCCCAACCTCAAACAGATAATTCAGTAATGCAAACAGAATTAAAGCATAATTGGCCACAACCCTGTGAATCAAACTTAACAAATAATCCCCTTTATCAAAGACTAATTTACAGTACACAATTTCATAGCATTGGACAAGACACTATGACTATCATACGGACCTTGCTTGTTCAATGGATTATTTTCAGAAAAAGGTTCCTATTGTTCCATTATATTGGCACTAATGGATCGCTCTGTTCGCAGGAAGAAACAGAAGCATATTTATGTGGATTTTACTTTTTATTACGTTAGACATTTTTAAAGCCATATCAAGATAGCTCCTAAATTTGGATATATGCAAGATTTTGTCATAATGTGGATTTTCCCCGTCCCATCTCTAGCTTTAGATACCAATTTCATTAAATAAGAAAAAATGTTTGCTCCCCAATGATCACTAGTTCGAGTCCCCTCAGAGCACTGAGGTGAGTACCCGGCTGTAAACTTTAGAGCCCCGTGGAATTAGTCGAGGTGCGCGCAAGCTGCCCGAACATCCACGGTTATCAAAAAAAAAAAAGAAAAGAAAAAATGTTCTTTATTTTTGAAGCAATTATTTGAATAAACATCTGATACAATAAATACTACCACCAGTGTTGAGGACATAAAGGAGAATCATGTGTTATCACAAATATTCTGGGAAAGTATATCAATGGTAATATAGGTAGATCAGGACCTGAAAACATAGTTTGTGCACATAATACTTGTGTATACTTTTTCTTGGCTTGTTAGACATAAATGTATTTGTACAGTATTCATGAGAAATAGGCATGTCAATTCTAATATAGAAACAAGAGAGAGTCACCACAAAGTAATGCCTTCAAATATTTCTGTATATTTCAAAACAATAAGAATCAATCTTCTGAAATTTTGATATGCGTATTCACATGTTTTTATGTTTTCCCTAAGAGTTTTGGCAAACCTGTTCGATATCTGCACCATTATGTGGGCGATTTGAATCCTCCAAAGGCATTGAATTCTGGGACAAAATTTCACTGGAAACTTCAGTTCTAAGTTCATCCGGCCTGTTGTTTTCCACAGCTATGTCAAACTGCCCAACCTCCATTTGGATATTTTGCTGAAATTCTGATAGGTTATCCACGGAAAAGTTTTGTTGTAGTACAGATTGGGGGGATGAGCATGGACTTGGGGCAGCAGGAATTTGTTCATTCGTCGGTGATACAGATGCTTGGGGATCATCAGAGTCCAGAGAAGTCCCAGAAGTTCCAACTTCAGAAGAATGTGGTTCATCTTCAGTACGTTGAAGTAATTCAAGACTGTTATGATCCTCAAAATGTGTTGAAGTAGCCGCCAGCTCTTCATGTTCAATCACCTTTTTAAATCTGTTGTCAGAATCTTCAGAAGATATTCGGTTATCAGATACCGAACCCGTGGATTCTAACATGTGACGACACTTATCCTGTTTCTCAGATTGACTTCCAATGTGTTCAGTTGAATCTGAATCAATTGTTAAAGACTGTTCTAACTGGTTCCCTTTATCATCCTGCAGAATTTTTGAACCATTTACATCGTAAATGGCGTTCAACTCAGTATTCAACTTCTCACAGGGATCAGAAGGTTCCTATTCTTGATTTTTTTTTTTTTTTTTGGGAGTAAATGCACAAATGATTTTTAGAACTCCGACTGAAAAAAATGCAGAACACACAAGTAACTCGGTGTTTAAAAGAAAACAAAATGAGAAAAACCCATCCTAGGATAAATTACAACTTCACTATCCATCATCTTGCCGTGATCTAGATGAGTTTGGAGCTTGAGTTTGTAACAAGTACACGTGAAGGTTTTCTGACAGATTTGAACAGTTTCTCTCAAAAGAAATGATACGTATTAAATCATCCGTCTCAAAACCAAATGGCAGTGAGCTGAAAGGCTGCGTGGAGGCTCCTATTAGCTTGTTAGGTTGTAATTTTACAATGTGGGACAAACGTGGAAGGCTGAATGAAGTGTGCCACCAGCATGGCACGGTTGGTAACAAGCACGAGGTGCAACTTTGGCACTGGTAATTTAAGAATAAGGTACAACAGTAAACATAAACGGAGGAAATATGAAATTGATGGATTGACATAAATGAGACCCGTCCAATACCTCCAATACCTAGCTTTCATGCCATGTCAAAGTATTTAAAACCAATTAATGGCAACGAGGGGAGAGGCCTCCTAGGACCTTTTATTCTGGTTTAAAGTTATCCTTATTCTTAACACATTGGAACTGAAAAGCGTTGTGTCTGAACCAGCTAAAACTCTAGATCTAGGAATGAGTATGAAAACATTACTTCCAAAATTTTGACTCTCTACTGGTATTCAAGAATATTTCCCATGTGATGGGTGATTCACTATGTTTCACGCTGATTTTTATGCTCACTCACGTGTCAGAAACTAAACAAATTTCATGTGATAATACCTGTGCAGAAACTAAACAGCTCTGCAGTTCTCCATGAATCTTTGCACTGAAGTCGGTATGGCCTTGACAGCTGTTGGGAAAGTCAGTCTTAGGAGGCGAAAATGAATGTACACCAATAGAATTTTGTTCAGTGACTTTTTCTGCCAGTGTGTTTGACAGCGTCTTATCCTCAGACTTGTTAATTTTTGAAAATCCAACTTCTATGATATCTTTATCACTTATTTCATGCACTTCTCTTGATCTTGATTCATTTTCATCTATTCCAGATAGGTGAGATGACGCTGCCCTCAAGTCTTCACTACTCGAGATAATCTCCTTATCCAAGTCCACATCATATATTGAAATTTCTTCATCCTGAGATGATAAGTTTTCATCATGCGTTTGAGGAGAACTTACTTCTGAAAACTCCACTTGCAAGTCAGATGCAATGGAAAGGCCACGAGTGTGATAGTGCTGAGTCTTGTTAGCATAATTAAAGTGCTCCTCTGATCTGGTCTTCGCAAAATGAGGAGCATCACGATTTGAATGGTCACCTGTTTGGCCATTATTCTCCCTATCTTCGGCAATTATCCTTGTAGCTGGAGAAGCAATAGATTTCAATATTGCATTTTTGTCTATCTTATAGAATGGTTCATCCTCTTCTGAGGAGGAAGATGAGCTTGGCATACCATTGACATCTTCAATCGGAATTGGTTTTGCCTGCACTTCAACATTATCTTCTTCATTGTGATGTTCAAGTCCCTGCTCACATACTTGGATGACTTCTTTGATCTGATCATCTGCACTGTCAACCTTTGTCTTAGACTCAGGTTCTTGAAATTGTTCTGGCTCTACTATCCCAATGAATTTGCTCTCTGTAATCAAAAAGTTTTATAGTGATTCAGTTTTGTAAAATTTAAGTACCTATATTTAGTTATCTTGCATTTTTCCTCTGCTCTTGCATTTGTCCATTTTTATCATTATTTTTATTTTTTAGTTATTTTAATGGGAACGATGAATTATCATTCACATTTTTCACTAGTCACGATCTATAATATATATCATATGATGGAGCAATAGTAACATGGAACGGTCCAAAATAATAAAGATTTTGTTTACCTAATTTGCTTGCTGGTTTGGAACATGCAATTCCTTTGGAAGCTCTCTGTCTCGATCCAAAGTTATGACACGCTGAGGTTTCTGCACAACCTTGCACGAATTCCCTGGGTAAGGATGCCCCTAAACTGAAACTCTCATGCCTGCAGAACATTACGTCCTTGTTCTGAACTGCCATAAACTCTTGATTGAAACTGTCCCCCGTGAGATCAGGTTTTTCCTCGCATGGATCATAAGGAAGATCGAAAGGATTGCGCATAGGTATTAAAACAGAAGGAGCCGAGCCTGGAACAGGTGTAAACAGACCAATGTTATTCGGAAGAAGATTGTTTTTAGGTATAGTAATATGAGCAATTTGATCCGCAGGCTCGTTGATTTTCATGTTCCTCAGTGTCCTTCTAACCTGAAGGCTGAGCAATTTCCTTGCTTTCCGTCTAGCAATTAGACTCTCCAATCTTTTATTCCTTTCAATCTCTGAAATCCCAAGATCCATGAGATTCTTTTGATCATCTAAAGTCCATTCAACAGCTTTATTACCAGTCTCTCTTGCCTCCTCTTCATCTTCAGAGTCCTCTGAAGTTCCTATTTCACTTCCACCAAAGTTAAATTTTTCAGACCTTCCGTAGGAGCCATTACAAAATTCTAGTTTTAGACTTTTAGACGTACACGAGTAGGAACATTGGGAGGGATTAGATGAAGAACCGACCTCCACCTCCCGAATTTCTTTTGGGCATTCTTCTACCAAGGCACGTTTGTCAACCAAATCATAATTGACACTCGTTGAGAAAATAGTACTTTTCTCATCCACATTGTTTTGTGAGTAATCATCTTCTCTCCTAATATCTTTTGCTCTTCTTCGTCTAACAGAGCGAACATGAACCAAAGACTTCCCATTTCTACCAACAATTGTTCCATGAGCTTTTCCATCATTATTCTTCTCATCCCCTTTATATTCTTTGGCATTTCGAAGACTAAGAAAGATTCTAAGAATGACAGTAGTAGAAAGAATAAAGGGAAACGAATAAATCAAAAACCAGAACATTGATGGAAAAATTATATACAGGAGAAATAAGAATAACAAAGTAAATGATACAAATGGATATTTTATAGCAGAATTAACCAAAATTTTGGATGAAAATTTCAGTATTTTCCATAAAAAAACTTGAACATCATTTGCATTAACATCCATTTTCTTTATTTACAAAATGATTTACTTTTCAAAGAACCGTTTCAATTTTACAAAGATAATATCTTATAACCAAACAATTATCTCGCATTGTACTTAATTACAATCCTATTTCATACATTTTGTAAAAGAAAGCTCAATCAAATTCGAAAAGCATTAAATAAAAGAGAAAGAAAAGAAAAATATATAATCAGAGAACAGAAAAAGAGATTGGGAAAAAACCCTCATTCGAAAATCTACCAAATTACTTTCTTGTGTTTAGGTTTGTGTAAATTAGGTGCCAAAATTCCTGGTTTGAAGTCTATATATGGTGAAAAATATTAAAAATTATTCGCAGTTTTTACCTGAAACTGGCAATGAGTTCTTTTAAATATAGAAAATCTCTGTTTGGCTGACAGCTTCATTCGATCCTATATTTAAGGACATGTCTACTACTGTTCTCCTAATTCGCCGGTACGCAGGAACCTCCATTAATGCTACTTGTTTTAAGTCTTATAAACAGCTAAAATACACTGATTTTACTGTAAAGGTCCCTAAACTCTTGACTTACATTACACTTTAGTCTTCAACTTCCAGAAAGAAAATTTACATCCTCGACATTTTACTTATGTTGCTCCCTTGGTTAAGAGAATGGATTTCATCCAAAATTCTGTTAAAGTGGCACGTAAGTAGCACATGACCAATTGTTTTGAGAATATATTCGTTGTGCTATTTTAAAGATAAATGAAAAGAAAACAAATTCCCTACTGATTACTTAGTAAATACGCGCAAGAATTTTTCTTGAATTGAATACCATCATTAATTATCTAAATAGTAGTTAAAGTTTAAGAAAACTTCATAATTTTTCACGTGATTATTAAATTTTAGCTTACACACACAAGTAATGTATTATCTTTATGTTATATTATTCGTTCTTCCATATATTTCTCAATACATTATAGTGTTTATAAATACGATTATGATACATGACACCTGCAATTTCAAATATTTCATGATATACCTTAACTATTGACATTGTGAAGTAGTCTCATTCTTATCTCACTTTGAGCAAACATTATTTCTTAGTGAAAAGTAATGTGGATGTAGAAATAGATCTCTCTAATCTTTGTCCATTATAGACTATGTAGCACACTCATCCTCAATATTCAAAAGGCACATTTATATCCTCAGTCTTTCAATTTGATAACACTCGAAGAGTTTAGTGGATAATTTTTCCACATCTTTAACGAAAAGGTAATTATAATAGCACTATAGTATTTTATGTGTTGAAATTTCTCAATCTTTATTCATTGCGGCACTTCTCCGCAAAAAAATTTCAATTTATCCTCTCTCTCTCTCTCAATTTATTTT
>CAIGRS010238104.1:0-26006 GCA_903798395.1 Fraxinus floribunda
ATTTATAGAGGAAAAAAGTATGTTAAATTGAAAAAAAATTAAAATAAAATTGTTTAGTGACCAAACGGTAACTGAACTTATTATTATTTTTTTATTTTTTATTATTATTCACGAGCCACGAGCCAAGCGGCTCGTGGGTATGAATAGTATGAGCCGAGCACCCAAATCGACGAGCCGCTAGGCCCAATTGCCACCACTAATCCCAAAGCAGAATCAATACCAAATGCTTTTATAGAAGACCCCTTTCTAGATTGTACACCTTTTAATCTACTTAAAGCATGCTCAACAAAATCAGCATCCACATACCTTTTGCCACTGGGTCCGTCTTTAGCAATTGAATACAATGACACCACATGTGATGATGGCAAATTGGCATTACCCGTATCTTAGAAACTCCACTGAGCTGTATTCTTCAGATCTGATCTTTTTTGAGCTCCTAAAGGTATTGTACCAAACTGAATGTCCATCACGGTACTGAACCTGTGTTGATTGACTTTTCTAGATTCTGCACGACCCTGCAAGATGTATAATTGAGACCTTTTATGTCCCTCTAATACAATTTGAATGGAATTATGGAGAATGTAAATTGTAGAGAGTATTGTATAATAAATAATGGGATATTGATATTGGTGGGAAAAAATGGTTGATTATAGTGGGTATTTATAGAGGAAAAAAGTATGTTAAATTGAAAAAAAATAAAAATAAAATTGTTTAGTGACCAAACGGTAACTGAACTTATTATTATTTTTTTATTTTTTATTATTATTCACGAGCCACGAGCCAAGCAGCTCGTGGGTATGAATAGTATGAGCCGAGCACCCAAATCGACGAGCCGCTAGGCCCAATTGCCACCACTAATCCCAAAGCAGAATCAATACCAAATGCTTTTATAGAAGGCCCCTTTCTAGATTGTACACCTTTTAATCTACTTAAAGCATGCTCAACAAAATCAGCATCCACATACCTTTTGCCACTGGGTCCGTCTTTAGCAATTGAATACAATGACACCACATGCGATGATGGCAAATTGGCATTACCCGTATCTTAGAAACTCCACTGAGCTGTATTCTTCAGATCTGATCTTTTTTGAGCTTCTAAAGGTATTGTACCAAACCGCGGGTGATGATGGCAAAGCGGCATTACCCATATCTTCGAAATTCCACTTAGTTGTATTCTTCAAATCCGACCATTTATGAGCTCCTAAAGGTATTGTACCAAACTGAATGTCCACCACGGTACTGAACCTGTACTGATTGACTCTTCTAGATTCTGCACGACTCTACAAGATGTATAATTGAGACATTTTTCATCACTCCAATACAACCTGGGCACCCTTACAAACTTTCAAAGCTCCACATCCACCAAAGAACTCATAACCTTTTGAATCAAGGATAGACAACAAGATGAGATTCTTCTTCAAATTTAGAACATGTCGAACCTGGTCAAGTGTTCTAATTGTCCCATCCAAAAGGTTTAATCTAACTGTATCAATTCCAGCAGCCCGACAAGATGCGTTATTTTCCATAACTACGACACCTTTGGAAACAGTTGCATATGTAGTAAACAAGTCATTTTTAAGACACATATGAAACATACATGCTGAATCAAGAATCAAATCATCTTCCGATTTAGACCCAATGTCAGAAATACCTAAGAGATTCCCATCACTTACAATGTTCTTCGCGATGTCTATTTCGCCTAGAGTATCTGAATATCTACTTGTAGTCATTCTTTCTTTATTCTGCAATTTGTAGCAATTCTTTTTCAAGTGCCCATTCTTCTTGCAGTAGTTACGAATTGATTACTGAATTTCGACTTCGATCTGCCCTTCTTAAAACCACCATAAGCAACAAGGCCAGCTCCATCTCTAGCCTCAGAAAACAGATGCTTCATCTTCTCTTTTGAATATAAATCATCATATACCTTCTCTATGGTGAGAGGATCACGGCTATACAAGATCTTGTATTAAATGAAGAAAACGAAGCGGACAACGAACACAATATGATCAATGCCAAGTCTTTTTCATCATACTTTACTTCCAAAATTTCCAAATCAGTGACAATCTCTTTAAATACAGCCATGCGATCTTCCAATGATCCTCTTTCTGCCATTCGGTGAAAGTATAAATGCTGCTTGAGGTTCAACTTGCTTGTTAGACTTTTAGTCATGCACAATTACTCCAACTTCAACCATAAAGCATCTGCTGAATTCTCATTCAAAATATCCTGAAGAATGATATTTGATAGATGGAGATGAATGTGAGAAACTGCCTTCTTATCATTCCGTAATTTCTCTTCCGCGTTTAAAGTTGCTGACATCTTGTTAATTCCCAACAACGTATCATCCAAATCCAGCTGTGCGAGTACTGCACGCATCTTAATATGCCATAACAAAAAATATAGTGTTTTGATCCAAAAGTGAAATGTCATACTTCATAGAAGCCATCACGAACAAAAAAACCTCGAACAAATCAAAACCCTACGCTCTTGTGGAACTACTGAACTTAGGCTTCGATACCACCTGTTGTAAAACAAAAAAGATATTAGAATTGCTCTGAAACCACTTGTTGTGAAACCAACCATCGGATTGAGAAGTTGAAGCTATATGACACAGTAATGAAGTATTTGATCAAGCAAAATAATTATAAAGACAAAAAATATGGCACAGGATTTAAGAGATTTTATTGACTCAATAATAATAGAAAAGAGATAAAATTATAATAGATCATATAATTCTAGTAATCTATTTTCTCACACTTCTAAATTGTTGAGAAGAGCCAAGTATATATAGGCAATCATGTAGGGCGATGTCCAAACCCTAATAGATGAGTTGTAGTAGAAGTAGAATGTCAAAAAATGTGTTAAAACGCGAGACGGACTTGGATCAAATAACATTATCCCTCGAGCGATAGGTCCATCGCTCGAGAGTCAGGCGGACGACAAGCGAGCGACCAAGTCTTAGGAGAAAACCTGTAGGCGTTATGGTAGGTTAGCAAAAATGTTGTAACTTTTCTTCTCGGTCCATAATTTCAACATCTTCAAGTTCAATACTAATTTTCAACTCCTAATGGGCTTCCAAAATAGAACTTCAACTTGATATAGGATTTCAATAGCATTTCAAACTTGAATTCTTCATGACATGCACTTCAATTAGAATTATTTATTTATTTTAACAACTTTAACAAAGAAATTCAGATCACATCTAAATTCCAACATATCATTATTGAGTTTTTAATCCCTTGACGTATTAAAATGAAGAATGTTCCTTCTTGTATATACCTTCAAAATTTATGTGTCACTATAGTTGTTAATGTTCAAAACTAATAAAATGAGGTGGGTCTATTAATTGGCTCTTTTGGAAACATTTTGGGGGATAGGTTTTTATAAAGAATTATGCTACATGTAAAAAGTTATGTTACAAAATTAATTGGCAAAATAACATTTACACCAATCATTTTAAAAACAGATTTTTAAATCATTTGAAATTAGCAGTCTGAATTTTGCCAACACACTCTGTAACTCAACTTTGTACAAATAACTTTATTGTTTTATAAAATATTATAAAACTCATCAATTTCTCGAAAAACAGTTTTCAAAAAAGTCAATTAATAATTCAAAACCCCTTTTTTGAATAATATTATCTAGTACTATTGGTGCTTCAACATCAGTCTAGGTGTCATTATGTGGTAAATCCAACGAAAGGTAAAATTAAGAGACTCATTAATTTTACCTTTCATTTAATATCACCTAGGCTTGTGTTGTAACACTAGTAGAGTAGTAGTGTTAAATAATAATATTCCTTTTTTTTTTCCAAACGTTAATCCCTAAATATTTCTTTACAGTTGTAAAACACAAAAAAATAAAAATAAATAAATTCTAGAGTACTCAAGTTTTTTTCTTGTGAAAGGGGAAACATAATGTGGGAAGTTATATTTCAGTATGGGGCAATTTGGGATTTTGAGGACTTTGGAAATTGGGAAGGATTTCAATGTTAACAAAGTGATGGATAAGAATGCTTGACAAGTGTAAATGAATATTTAGGAAATTTAAATCTTGAATGAAAATTAGGTGGAGATATTAATGGACATTTTTTATTTTTATGAAAATATTGATGTGTTTGTATAAAAATTAAGTATAATGTTATATAGTATCAATATTGTTTAATATTAGTTCTGTGCTAATGCATACGAAATGATATGTTGAATTGAATACAAGGATATATGACTAATTTAATTAGATCTATCATGTATTTTTAAGTTTTCATTATTTATTACCACTGTGTTATTAATTATTATTACCTAACCTATCATTAAGATCATAAATAAAATCACAAGAACACACAATGTGATAATGATTTGAGATTAATAGGTAGAAAAATATTTTCTAAAGTAAGAAAAATTGAGGAGGGACATATGTGAGGCCCTTTGAAAGTAATAAGGCAAGGAAAAGGAAAAAAAAAAAAAAATAGGGTCTTTGAGGAATTCAATGAAAGGGGCCAAGATACACCGATTGGGATTGCTTTGATCGGACAAGAAAATGATGTAACCTATACAAAGAAAAAGGATTTCCAAACTAAAATAGCTTAACACTACTCTGCTATTGTAATCAGTTTCCAACGAGCACTTTTATATTATTACTCTTTGAGTAATGTTGTTTGACATCAATGATAACGGCCTCAGTGACAATACATTATAAGACTAATTAAATGAGTCAGATATCTTTATATTTAATTCTATATATATTGCCATTACTAGGTAACATAATTATTAATTTTTGTCCAAACAAATCAATATTTTCAAAATAATTACAAAATTGTAAACGTGCTTATTCATCTCATTACTACCAACTGTTCTTCTTCCCAATTTCCAAAGCCCTTCACAAAAGCCCCAATTACTCGACTAAACAAGAGTAAATTAGTCATTCCATCCGCCATAGCTGAAATATAACTGCCCACCACCATTCTTTCCCTTTCACCATTCTCAAGAAACCCAGCTTTCTCCGCCTCACCTCACTCCACATCACATTACCCACGCTACCCCCTCATTTTCTCAGTTTTTTCGTACAAAATTACAAAATTTTCTTCCCCATACCGCTTTCTTTGGGTAGGTGACATCCCCTTTTCTATCCGATCAACGTATCGAAGCGGTGTTTTTTTGCCATTTTGATTGAACTCCCAAAAGACCCTATTTTTGTGGTCATATAAAATGCATCTCGTATAGAGCGCATCGCAGTTTTGGTAGAGTGGTAATGTTGAAAGTTTTTTGTGATAATTTTGTGAAAGTATATGGAAATGGAGAGTGAAAGGGGGGCTGCAAATGTGAGCACGAGACCTCAAATAGATCTGAACGAGGTTCCGATTACATCGCCCGGTGTAGCCCAAGAAGCAGTGATCCCGGTACCGGCGGCGGAGTCGACGGTAAGTGGTGTTTCAGTGTGCTCTGTTTGTGGGATTCCGGCAGGGAGGCTTACGGAGCAGCCGCAGCAGGATTGGAGGTGTTTCCACTGCTTGCTAAAAAATGGCGGGAGTGGAAGTGGAGGAGACGGAGCTGCTGTTGGCGGTGGTGGAGGGGTTTTCAACATCAATGCTTCGCTCCCACGCGAGGCGGAGACCCAGAGGGAGCGAAATTTGGTGGACCTGACTGCTGACGTGGCGGTTCTGGTGAGGCGGGACCCACAAGTGGATCACGGTGGCAGTAGCAAGTATTAATACTCTTTCCATTTTTATCCTTTTTTTTCCTGGTTTTTACAAGCATTTAATGCTTGTTTATTTACACAGTGAAAATTGAGAACAAGTAAAACCGTGAATTTTTATGTTTCTCCAGGTTTTATTTTTATTTTTATTTTTTTTAACGCGTGTGGTTGCAGTGTCTGATGTCATTTTCCTATTCCTTTTATGTTCAATTGTTTGATATATTGCCCTTTTTTTTTGTTTTTTGATTTTATAACCTTTTTAAAGTTGTGGATGATAGATCAAGTATACAATCTTTACTTCACATGATTTTATTTACGCAACTAGCAGCCTTACAATCTCTCGAGCTTGCAGAAATGTTGCATTATACATTTTCACAGAAGTCTAGATAACCAAATACGTCTTCTCTTGTGCCTAAAATTTTGAGGTCTATACAACCGAACATTTTAACCTATGGCCCTTGGGCATTTGTAATTGTTCAAGTGTCTGGTGCTACAGTTGCAAACTATTTAGATTGAGTTGGATTCAATTGGATTTTTTTTTTTTAATTGGGAAAACGATTTGTTTTCCATTGTCACCACAATCTTTGGTTACCCTACCAAGTTGTTTTTTTCACACAAGTTCCACATCGTGGTGTTCCAGAGGACAATAGTTTTTCTACTATTGTAGTTGTTTGACAAAAGTTCCCCTTTGATGCTGTAAACTCTTGGTTATAAAAATACTGCAGTCTCTATAATGCTGTAAACTTGTACAATTTGGAGATTGAGTAATTTTTATATGCCTGATTCTGGTTAGGCAACCATGTCATTTTGGTCAAAGAAAGAAGAAAGTAGTTTAACCGAGTTAAATCAAGATATAGTACATGTAACTAGGGTGGGTGGAAGTAATTCATTTGTTTCACTTTGAAGTTGCAGTAAATCAATTGAACTACCTATTTGGATTGCTAGGGTCTAGCAGGCTATGACAGAATTTGTAAAAGATCTTTTTATCATTTTGCAAAGTGAACTGTCTTTTGACATGGAAAATACAGGTGTTATACCATACCATTCTGTAAGTTTGCCCAGTTAGCAATGCATGGACCCTCACATGATGACACAACGTTAAGGTAGCTCAAGAACGAGGTTATCTATTGGAATGCGTATGACTCTCTTATGGTCAAAATCATGCTCGACTACTATTCAATGCAAGATGAATATACTAGAGCTATAGAGATAGCTTATAGTTCACTAAGATGACAATGACATGGGTCAACAAATATGAGTCAAGGATGACCACTGGGACCCAATGAAGAAATCAGCTCAGGTGCGAAACTAAGGGCCCAACCTTTTCCACTTGGTTAGCTACCTAGATGAGGTTACACCCACAGTGGAAGAATAGCTTGAGATGCTGAAAGTGACTTTAGGAACAAGTTCCCATAACAAGAGTTTGCGACAACATGACTTCTAAGGCATCTAGAGTTGTAGTTCATATGTGATGTGACTAGCTGACTAGTGCTTGGAGACACCTGTCCCTCCATGCAGAAGGTAGTTGACTATCGACAACTGATGGAGAACATGGAAACTCCACCTGACAAAAACACGAGAACTCTCCATCTCCACTTATTCGTCTGTATAAAGAAGGATATATACTCACAAGAATACCTACTGAAGAATGATAAGCTACAATTTTAAACTGTACCTTTTACATCCATATCTTACACTCATATATTACTTGATCGTTCGAGTCGAATTAGGCAGCAACCTTCCTTTCCTCGGCTGTGACACTAATCGACGTCTCTAATTGCAGACTTATGGAGATGGAGAATAAGATACCATCTCTAGGGTGGACTATGCCCACACCATCCCAAGTTGACAGGAGGTTAGAAGGCACAAGAGTTAGTTCATCAGTGCTTGATGTGGATGTAGATTGTGTTGAGATGAATATGGGCACTTTTGGCTTTGGAGGTTTTTATTCTGGTTGCATCACAGCAACACTTATTTTTATTATTTTCGAGAGTACCCAATTCATATCAATATATATACTTTTGGATTGATTTGATTGGAAGCATTTGGAAGCTAGGACTATATAGTTACCTTTTCATACATGTTGCATACATGGAGTTATTTTCCTTTTCGTTTGAGTGTAATTTGGATTTGTGGAAAATTTTATGCTTAAAAGTTGCCTTTTGTAAAGTAGATATTGGAGCCACAATTTGTTACTTTTGAGCAACAAAAGTCGTGCCCTGATACTTATGAGTACACCAGGACATGTGCTTAGATGTGACACAATCCAATGCGACATATTTCTCCTTGTCCTAATTTGAACCTGTTTAGTTGTGACACATTTCAATATAACATGGATTTGTCATTGGAACTTGACACGTCATGATATGAGATGTCATTCAATATTCTATTAATCTTGCCAGAGGCGTTTGATAGGGAATTTTGGTCAATGAAAATAAAGTTTAAGGACATGTTATTTCAATACAATCAATGAAAGTGGAAATTATACCCTTTTGATCTATCCATTTATACTGTTTTCCCTAAATAAAAAGGAAGATTTTTTATGTGCAAATGTTGCCACAATTGTCCATCATGAATTAAAAAATGATGGGAAGTTTTTTTCAATTTGTCACATCAATAGTTGATCGTGCATAGAAACTTGCATCAAACATATTATGGATGAAACTATCCAACATTTTACGAATGAAACCATCCAATATCTTACATGCTAAAATTGTAAGAATTGGATGGTATTTGTCGATGATAAGTTGAAACTATCTTTTGACACTTGGTTTAGTATTATTTGTAAAAAATATTCCGTTAGTTCGACTAATATGTTTCACTTGAAACATGGTGTTGAATGAGGACCAAGATCAATTCTCTCCTAGTTTCTTTCCTTTTACACTTTGATATTGATATTGACATGAAATACTCCATGGAAAATAACTTCAATGGAAAGCCAAATAAACTTAGTAAGGAAACATGCAATGGCATGCAATGCAATGCCATGGGACTTGTTCAAAAAGAAACAACTAAAACTTGATTTACTAGTAGACAAACAATAATCGTATAATATCAAATTTGAATTATAAATTAATATTTTGATAGCTTTTGAAGTTGAAAACATAATAAGATCAACATAAAATATTGCTTCCAAAAATTTTCTTGCGTGGTTTACGTGGAATAGTGGAAAAAAGATGATTTAGTTTCAAACAAGTCTCAGTGTTGGATTTTCACTCAAATAGGACTATCAATAGGTGTAATTGGGAACAAATATAGATTTTCCTCTTCATTTAAGGATGCTATGACACATTGACACTTGTACAATCTCTAATTTTATTTTTTTCAAAAAGAGTATGTCTTGAGGCGCTACGCTTTGAAGATAAATTTTGAGTGCTATTTATCAAGACATACTCAACTTATTAACTATGAAAGATGAAGTTAAGGGAAAAGGAAATTTAATCACATAATTATCTATTCCAACTCTTTTGATGCCTATTTAACACATGGAAAGTCTATTATATTTCATGATTACTTTCTTTCCTACTTTGTTGTCCATACAATACCTTACATGGAAAGTCCATTATTTTGCTAGCTCATTACACAACAACTTCGATGCTTGGACTCTTTGTTTTTGAGGAAATATACATTTGGCATGATAAGACATGCACACAAGTATCGGATCTGTCTCTAATCTTTTGGCACGAGAATGCAAATCCACTTCATATTTGAAAGGAAGCAAAGAACTAAACAGTGATAATCAATACTAAGAGTGTGTTTGGTATATATTAAAATGAGAGAATACATTTTTTTGAAATGATGTGATAAGAAAAGAAAAAAAGAAAGAAAAGTTATTGATATGATAGAAAATTTTATTTTATTGAAGAATGTGTGGTTTAAAATGAGTAGAAGAATGAGAATGAAAAAAAATAATGTGGGTCAAACAAGGGCTAAAAAGAAAAAGAAAATTAATTTGCATTAGGGAAAAGAGGAAGCCAACCTCCAAACTTGGGCAACAAAGCAATTATTCAAGCAATAAGTAGAAAAATTGGGGTGTGAAAATGGTGAGATTTTTGCAAATAGGTGAAATATCCTAATGATCTAGGAAAAGACGACCATGGAGACTAGAGCAAAGGAAGAATAAAGAGAAGCTTCAGACAAAGGATGAAGACGAAGAGGTGTGTGGGGGATATTCTCGAGAAGGGAGAATGAAGTTATTGGAAGATGGTGAATGTAGTGAACAAAGAAGAGTTAAAGAGGTATAGGTCAATGTACATTCTTGAGATTAATACAGATTAATAAAGTTGGTAGCATAGAAATATGGTAAGGTGGATTTTGGGCAAATTAATTAGACCATTTCCAAATTATGCATTGGACTGTCAATGAGATTGATAGAGATCATGGAAATTGACAAAGATCACGAAAATTATGACTTAACACAATTATGTATATAATTGTATATATATATTTTTTTGATAGGTATGTATATAATTGTATATACCATATTTATGTTGATTATGTCTACTGTATTTAGATTGATATCATATTTGTATAGGTTTCTCTTCCTATATAATGCAAGGAATCTCTCGAAGGGAAGATGAATCACTCAAATTGACGCTTTTTGGTCATCCACATCCATTTGAGAGGATGTCAATGAGATCGACAAAAATTATGGAGATTGACGGAGATCACAAATATTGACGAAAATCATGACTTGTTTCCTTAATCGATGTCATAGTGAAGAGGAAGTTTGGTGGTCACAATATCATTTATGCTCTTGCAAGTATTCTGTTTAGGAAATATATGAACTTAACAAGTCAAAAGTCAAACCTTCTGTGTTAGACATTATTGTTATTTAGGTTCTTTATTAATTGTAGTTTACTCTTTTCATTTGTTTAAAGTTTGATATGTTAGGGTTTTGCAATTGAAATTTTTGTCTTTGTAGTCACTCTAACTTCCGCCCTCTAGTGAGCAGCCTTGTGCCCCTCTTCCAGTCAAATTCTTTTTGTCAGACATTGGTGCTGTTTTCCTATCAATATAGATTTTTGAAAATCATGTGATTTTGTTGATTGTTGGTGGCAGCATTGTTTTCACTCTGTTATCTTCTTGCTAAGTGTTGGTAGGGGGGTTGGTGGCTGTCGATTTTGCCTTTGCTACCTGACCTTTGGCTAGGCAACGGAGCGGGTTGGTGTGGTTATTAGGGGCTGGCTCCAATATGACAGTCTCTTTAGGTTGTGGTCTTCATTGAAAGCATGAACTCAGTTCTTTTAGATTCTTTATTAATGGTAGTTTTGTCCTTTCCTTTGTTTAAGGTTTTATAGGTTAGCATTTTTGGTATATTATTGTTTTGTAGTCATTTTGGCTTCTTCTCTCTAGTGAGCAACCTTGTGCCGCTTGCCCTGCCTTGCTATGTGTTTGTGGGGTTGATGGATGTAGATGTTGCCTCTGTTGTCTGACCTTTGGTTAGGCTGCGGGGGTGGGTTGGTGGGGTTATTGGGTGGCTAGTTCAAATATGGACGGTCTCTTTGGGTGGTGGTCTTCATTTAAAACATGAATTCAATTGGTAAATTCTATATAGATATATTTGATTTAGCACATTCATCATCTTTTCTGATTCGAAAGTAACATAATTGGTAGACTTCTTTGAATACTTATTATTATGTCTCTCGCCAGCTTTTATCTGAATTATTCAATGTCATTGCTAGATTTCATGGTTGTGGACTTTGATGCTCGGACTCTTCGAAATAGCTCATACCCGTGTCTGAAATTTGAACTCTTTTTAGCCATGTCTCCGTATCCTACACTTTAGAAAATAAAAGATTCGACACTTAGATACGTATCCGTATTCGTATCCGATACTCGTACCCGAGTCCAAGCATCATAGGTTGTGGATATCATTAATTAATTGGTATTGGGTATTTGATTATCTCCTTGTTATGTCGTCCGGGAAACGTTAAATTTGCAAAATTTAATGTTGGGTTGAAATAGGAGTAATATGGGTATTTATGATTTTTGTTATAAATTTACTAGGATATTGATGAATTCATAAGCATCTGGGACTTGTGTAGTTGTGGTCACTCTTTAAAGATTTTGGCATTCAGTTCAAGAAATTCTCTACAGAATTCTCCACAAGGATATTGTGTTTAGATTTGAGAGGGTTACTTTCTAAAAGTTGACATGAACACTGGAGCAATTGTTGAGGGGGTTTTACCCTTCACAATCGCTTTCACTGTCCTTCTCGGTGTCCTTAAGTGTTGTAGCAATCTACTTTTATCCTGGTTTAAGAGGTCCTTACCGTTTCCCTTACCCAATCTCAGGAGAAGCAAACTCAGAAGGACTAATTTTCACCTCCTTACATTCCAAGCAGGCCCTACCTTAACCTGTCCTCAGACAGCCAGGCCTCGTGAGAATTTAATGCTTGCCTCGTCAACTGTTGTCTTGGTTGTTGCAGGTTCTAGCTATACTTGACCTTCCATGAATCCCGCCAATGCCTTTGGCTGCACATATGTAAGCAATAAGCACAAAATGTGGGAGAAATTCTATATTTACCGGATCTGTCCCTTCATTAGAGTAATATTGGCTGCTGAGATTTATGTATTATTTTTCCTTTTTAGTAAATTAGAAGAAAGCTTGAAGTCTAAATTGATCAAACAATTTAGTTCTAGCTTGTGGATGTTAGAATGTCCTGAATCAGTAATTTCTAGCTTCGAGATTATTGTTACAGTCCGGCTATTTTAGGGCAGTGGGAATTTTATTCTACCAGCTATATACTAAAGTTAACTTCTTATGCTTTTGGATAACATAACCTATCTGATTGAAATATTTGGGCTCGTCAATAGCTCGTGGTTGCTACCCTGTTGTTGGCAATGGCCTTTGGTTGGAAAATTTTGTTGGTAGCAGCGTCACTGTTCTTTGGCTGCTCCTTTCTGATACTAGGTTTTCTCCCTTCCTTTTGGGTTCTTCTCTTGTTTGGTCCTGTTTATTTTTCACTGTTGGTTTTGCTGCTGAGCCTTTTGTGTGTTCTGTAGGATCTTTTAGATGATTGAGTTCAGATCTATTTTAGATTCTGTTATACTTTTTCCATGTATGGTAGAACATGGAGGTTTGCTAGTGTATACCCAATGCATGTCCTAATTGGGTGCCACAAAGCTGAATGAAAATGATTATAAACTCGCTTCTATTTCTAATTTTTCGCGCATGCATCTTTGTCAGATTATTGCCTTTTAGATATTCTTTTATGTTAAAATTACTGATTGATCTGCTATTTATTTAGTTTGCTTGCTATTTTATACTCCTTACAACAGGATTTTCTCTCTCAGATGTATTAATACTCACATTTTTACTTTGCAGAATACAAACTTCACAATTTACTTCTCTTTCCAGCCATTGTACCACAATTACACAGTCAGATTGTTTACATGCTGATAATGAATATAATCTTCGGAAGACCTTATGTGTTGCAACAAACACTACTATATCAGGTTTTAAAGATACTACGTATCATGGGGGACCCTCATTTGATGGGAGGCTTAGGACTAGTAATTATATTGGAACTGAATATTCTACTCAGAGTTCCAACATGGCATATCTGCAGTCTCTGAGAGAATATATTTCTGAAAGAAAAGGTGTTTTGGGAGAAGGTTGGTGTGTGAAATTAGATTATGATGAAGAAATTTGCACGACCTCTGTCATCTATATTGCCCCAGATGCAACTCAGATCAAATCAAAGGAGGATGTTGCTCGCTATTTAGGGTTGTCGTTAAGCTATCCTTGTGTGGAGACTGAGAGTGGAAGTAATGGATTTGGTGTTCAAAATGAATTGCAAAATGATCAAGTGAAGGAGACCTCTCGATTTGTGACAGTTGGAAACAGTAGACAAAGGCAAAGCACTCCAAGGAGTGCCAATGGGGAGGGTTTTTTGTCAGGCTCAGGGACCATAGATGGTCCAGATAACCAAGGAGTACGTGTGCAATCTATTTGTATTCATTCTTTAAACTACAATTCGATTTTACCAAAATCCACCTTCCACCTTCCACCTTCAATAATAAGAATAATTGCATTACTAATAGTTTCATTATTATTATGTGATTTGTGAAAGAAATTCTACTTCCAAAATTTAAGTGATTCAAGCAAAACATCTACAAATTCCTCTACATAAAACAAAGTATTCAATAGATCAGCTTTTGTCTTGTCAATTGCATCCTCTTCTCCTTAAGATGCTCATGAATTCTGCTTGTGCCTTTGGCTCTAAAATAGATATATAAGGGGCATTCTTTGTGCTTTGTATTCATTTATGATTTATACAAGTGCAGTGTGAAAGCAGCTCCTTATCAGGTCTTTGCATATATTAAAATCTCACGAACCTTGCATGGGTAGTTATATCCCAATCATATCCTGAATATTATTAAACTGTTTTCCAGGATGGCTTCCCAATTCAGTTTCAAGATTTTTTTCTTGTATCGGCTGGAAATATTGACTCACGGCCATCATACCATAACACTAACCAGATCTGGCCTGTTGGTTACCGATCGAGCTGGCATGATAAAATTACTGGATCCTTTTTTGTATGTGACGTTGAAGATGGTGGCGAGTCTGGCCCCACTTTTAAGGTCCGGAGATATCCATGTAGCATGCATTCCATTCCAATTGGTTCAACTGTCCTCTCAAGGCCGAAATTGAGTTCCTGCTATGGGGATGACAAACTGGGGAAAGATGATTCAGCCATATCCCAGGTGGTTGATGATGAAAATGTTTCTATACATATGATGCTAAATGAACACAGCCCACCAAGTCTGGATGATAACATCTCGATTTCAAAGAAAGGAAAAGAAGTTGTTCATTCTCAAGAAGTAAATTCTTCAACATTACCTCAAGGTTCCAGAACAAAAGTAGATCTCTTAGGAGTGAAAGATAACATTGGGGAATTTCAAGTGGAGGGGAAGTCATCATCATCTGTGTGGGAAATGGTCTCCCAAGTTTTTCTTAACGCTTTCCATGAGAGGTACAAGCAAAAGGGTGCATTTCTGTTTTTCTGTGTTCATGGTCCAGATGAAACACATACTGAAAACCCTGACATTCTTGATTCTTTATCAAAATTTTCTTGCTCGGCTGGTCCTATCAACATCCCACAATCAATTCAAAATGAAGACGAGTATAACACAGCTTGTGAAATGCTGTTAGCATGGTTAAGACGAGACAGGTTTGGACTAGATGCAGAATTCGTTCAGGAAATACTAGAGAAGCTTCCGGGAGTTACCACTTGTTCAGAATATAAGTTTCTGAATGATAGAAAGCATGAGGCAAGCCTACAAACAGTTGGAAGTGGGCTCCTCCTGGCTAAGAGGAAAAGCAATTTACTAGGTGACCCAGAATCGGACTCTTCCTCTGGAAATTACAAGAGACCTAAGTTGCAGACACATGACTCACAGAGGGATCCCTGTCCTCCTGGCAAGCCACTAAACTCAAAGCTTGCTGCATACTTGATTGGAGATGCTCTTCAGGTATTGTGTACTGAATTTTTGGGATTAAGAGCATGCTGGGGTTGTGCTTAAAATTACTTCTAGAAAGTCAGTAGAGTAACTTACTGTTTTTACATGCTTATGATTTCTTCCATTCTTCATCAGGTTTGGGAGCTCGCGTGGCATTTCTTAGATGTTCTGGGGCTGGGAAAACCTTTTTCTTTTTGGGAACTTGAATCTGAACTAACAATCCCTTGGTTAGACAGTTATCCTATGCAAAATTCTGGACATAAAACTCTGGACAATGGAGATGTGGTGGTTTTTCCAGCTAGAGTTGCCTGTCTCAGCAGATGTACTGGTTTAATTTTGGCCAGAATTCATGGCTCACTGCTGAATCTGCTTGTTCCAGAGCTTCTGTCTAAGGTGGCGGTACATGTATGTCCTAATTTTGATTCAGGAGAATACAAATCAAGAAAAGGAAGGAAGAAAGATATTGATTTCTCAGCTGCTCTAAAGAAAGCAAAGCTCAATATGCTGCCTGTCAATGAACTAACTTGGCCTGAAATTGCTCGTAGATACATTTTGGCTGTTTTGTCAATGGAGGGCAATCTTGATTCTACAGAAATTGCAAGCCGTGAGAGTGGAAAAGTCTTCCATTGCCTACGAGGTGACGGCGGAACACTTTGTGGGTCCCTTACCGGCATAGCTGCATTGGAGGCTGATGCAGTGGTAGGTTTACTGAACTATTCCTGCTTGTATCTTGATGCAATTTGATTCATATTCATCGCATATTTTAATTCATTTAAAATTGCTGGACTGAAATTGTGTAACAGAGTTATGTCTGGTTGATGATCCCTGGGATTCTGCTATATATGCAGTTTCTTGTTGTATTCTAGGAGGTCAATAAGTTCCAAGACATTTTTGTTGATTTTATTATGCACCGTTGGTTTTATCTTTAAGTTATTTTCCATGCCCCGTAGTTGTTATGTCTGTTTCCATTGCTTTTCATATAATGTTGTTCTTTTAATTAACGATGTCGTAATGTATGTAATTTGCAGATTCTTGCAGATGCTATGAAGCAAATATTTGGGTCATTGAAGGGTAAGAGTGAGGTTGTTAGCATATTCGTGAAAGAGTCCAATACAAGAAGTGATTCTCAAACTATTGAGGCGGCTGAGGGTGTACTCCCTGAGTGGGCAGAAGTGCTTGAACCTGTAAGAAAGCTACCCACAAATGTTGGAGCTCGGATAAAAAAATGTATACTTGAAGCTTTAGAGAGAAAGCCACCTGAATCAGTTAGGAAGATATTAGAGCATTCTATCAGCAAGGAAGTTTACAAGGGTAATGCATCCGGGCCCACCAAGGTGATATTTTCTTATCTACGTGTTTTTATCTATTAGCTGTATTTTTCCAAGTGACAATAAATTCTTGGTACCTATTTGGTACATAGTACTCGACACCATAATGAACAAGTTGTAAATTCCTTTTCCTCTTTGGTACTATCTACTGCTAACTAATTTTCACTACCAAACACACACTTGGCATCTTTACAAAAGACAGGTTTTGCTATCTGAACATGTGCGCTAAATTTAGCTGACTTGCTTTATTTTATTGAGTACAGAGAGCAGTTATGTTAGTGTTGGCAAATGTGAGCCGTGAAATTCCACAGCCAAAGGCTCAGAAGAAAGAAAAAGGATGGATTATTATCAATCTCTCTGATCTGATCATGAAACAATGCCGTATAGTGCTACGGCGTGCTGCTGCTGCAGATAAAGATAGAGTGTTCTGCAATTTGTTAGGGAGAACATTTCTAAGTCCTAATGATAATGATGACGAGGGACTTCTTGGATACCCTGCAATGGTATCTCGTCCTTTGGACTTCAGGACTATTGATTTGAGATTGGCTGGTGGGGCCTATGGTGAATCACATGAAGCTTTTATTGATGATGTTCGAGAGGTATGTTTTCCGCAAGTTACTTAATTTTTTATTGTATGCCCAACTTATTCTCATTTTTCAAGTTAATATGAACCATAAATTAATCTCATTTATAAGTTTTGATCAGTTGATGAAGTTGACAGGAATAACTGAAGATTTAGTCGAAATTGGAGCACTTCATCAAGAAACAAAGATAATTTTTATTTTGGCACACTCATTAGTTCATGAAACTTTGTTTCCTTGTCCGGATAAAGTGTTGTGCGAATATCCTAAAAGATTTTATGAATACCTTGCAATTTGAATACCAAGTTTTCTGACTCATTTTTTGTCAGGTTTGTAATAATTTACGCACTGCATATGGAGACCGATCTGATTTGATTGGTGTGGCTGAAAAATTGTCCCAAAAGTTTGAAGACCTGTATGAGAAAGAGGTTGCTTGATATTTATTCCCCAGTTTCCTTCTTATAGTGTGACGTGACCAAATTGAAGCCTTGAAATACTTGGATCCTCTCGTTCTTTACCTGAGCTTAACGTGCTTGTACTTTTTTCCAGGTTATTACCCTTGTCCATAAAATTGCTGAGTTTGCAGATCTTGATAGTTCAAGTGGTGAAGCTACAAAGGAGAGAGATGACTTTCTTGCCAGTATATATGAAATCTCACTTCCTAGGGCTCCTTGGGATGGAGGAATTTGTAAGGTGTGTGGCATGGACAGAGATGATGACAACGTCCTGTTGTGTGATAAATGTGATTCTGAGTATCATAGATATTGCTTGAGTCCTCCACTTACTAAAATCCCGGAAGGAAACTGGTATTGCCCTTCTTGTGTTGGTAAATCAATTTCTGGAAGTGCAGCCCACAGTTCTGCTGTAAATCAACATGGGAAAAGAAAAAATCAGGGAGAGTTCATGCACAAGTTTTTGGAATCAATGACGAGTTTAGTAAACCTGCTCGAGACAAAAGAATATTGGGAGTTTACAGTGAATGAGGTTTGTCTGATTACCTCTCTCGCATGTTTATTAAGCCCCTGTTTGGTACACATTAAAATTTTCATTCTCATTCTTCTACTCATTTTCAATCATACATTCTTCAATAAAATAATATTTTCCATCACATCAATAACCTTTCCTTCTTTTTCAACCATACATTCTCCATTTCATTCTCATTATTCTACTCATTTTCAACCACATATTTTTCAATAAAATAATATTTTCCATCACATCAATAACTTTTCCTTCTTTTTCAACCACACATTCTCCATCAATCTACTATTCCAGAATACATTCTTCAAAAATAATGTGGTTCAAACAAACCCTAAGTTTGAGTTTTCTTATAACTATTTTTGTCGAATTAAAAATGAACAATTCCCTGTGTACAAGGAATTGTTCACAGAACTCATACAGGTGCTGCGTTGGCAGCACAACAACCTCAAGGATGGGAATTTTATTAATGCGAGAAAAAAGTTCGAGCTTGGGAGGGGGGGACTAGAACTGACCTTCAAATATTTTGGGAAGGCAAAACTGATCAGCTAATTTAGTTGTCTTTTTCTTTTCTCCTTTAACACTAGGAGCCACACTATAATTTCATGCCAGTATTTTATTGCTTGCATGCAACTTCTCTTTCTTTTTCTTGAGATAGTTGGTGTTCTTCTTTATGCAGAGAGTTCTCCTTTTGAAATTCTTGTTTGATGAGGCGTTGAATTCAGCTTCCATTCATGACCACATAGATCAATGTGCCTCCCGGACATCTGAATTGCAGCAAAAACTTCGCTCTATCTCTTCTGAATTGAAAACTCTGCAATCCAAGGAAGAACCATTTGCTGCAAATGTAGAGAAAGCAAATTCTAGCATCTCATCCTTCTCTGATTGTCTGGAGAATCCATCACAGCTCGATAGACAAAGTGATTACAATAAAGAGCCCGGTTGGCCTCCTTCGAGAAGCAATCTGGTTAAACATTGTGCTAGCAGCAGTAATCAAGCTGTAAATGTTTCTGATGCATTGGGCCAATTACAATATCAGCAGTGTACAGTGGTTCAAAGTCAACAGAAAAACATCTTTCCCCATGTGCATCTACCTCAAGGAGACAGTTGCTTGAACGAGTTGCCTGTGTCTGCTGAACAACGGAGTTCCTTTCTATCTGCTGGCCAGTCAACACCTAGCAGCCATATGTCAGAGCGTGCCCATTCTGCAAATGATTACAAAAATGACGTTTCTGGTTTGCAGACTCCAATTACTTCTACAGAATCGGAGCTTCTCAAGGTATCTCTTCGGAAGGATTTCTTGGGACGAGATTCTAATGGAAGGGTTTATTGGGTATTATGCTGGCCGGATACTCGTCCATGGATTGTAGCTAATGGGAGCTTGACTTCTAAAAAGAGGGGTCCTGAAGAGTTCATTGGGGTTCCTAATTCTTCTACATGGATGTCCTATGAGTCTGAGTCCGAAATCGAGAAACTACTAAGTTGGCTGCAAGAAAGCAATGAGAGAGAGAAAGATCTAAAAGATTCTATATTGCAGTGGCTATGTACAAAACCCAAAGACTCGTTTTATGCTGAGAATCACATTCTTAACAAACATGAATCATTTTCTTCAATTCACTCTGAAGGGAGAAAAACTTTACCAGCTACAAATGCTATGAATGCTTTGAAGAAGAAATTTGGTCCTTGCTTAGAGAACAAGACCACCACTGGCGTCCATAAAAATCTTGCTTCTGAAGCAAGTCAGAATGGCATGATGTATAGATGCCAGTGCCTAGAGCTTTTGTGGCCTTCTAAAGAACATTGTCCCTTTTGTCATCAGAGTTTTTCAATGGGTAATGAATTAAGCCAGCATTCCATGGAAAATTGCAAAACTGAGGGATCTACTTCTAAGAGAAGCCCAACAACAGAAGATGCCTCAAAGAGCAAAAAGTCGAGGAATGCATCACCTCATGAGACATGCTCTGCTGAAACGGGAATTATTCAAAGATCTATAAGTGAGAAGCCCAGGGATGGATTAAGTTCCGTTGAGCCAGAATGTCCATTTAATTACGAGGAAATCAAAGCCAGGTTTATCATTCAATCCCCAATCAAGGAAATGATAAAGGGCATCGGACTTATAGCTTCTGGTGGTATTCCATCCTTTCTACCAGGTGAGTTTCCTCATCCGAGTGATCCTGCACTAGTATTGGGCTCTATGAGGGAAAATGAGGTTACAGGAGAAATCCAGACAGATTGGATAAATCAGCAGCAGGAATCAGGTAACAATCCCCGTGCTATTGATTCCATGAACAAAAATGATAAATTAAATAATCTGTCAAGATGTGGAGAAAAGGTTATGGGCAAGGAGGGATCTGAAGTTGACAAACATAAATCTATATCTACGAGCGAAAGGAATCAGGTTTCTCCGATGGCGGATAAGAATTTAGTACTTTCACTGTCCAAAAGTTGTATTATTCCGGATTCTCCATGGAGACCTTTAGTCGGCAGAGCTTCTGAAATCCTACGGATTCTTAAGATCAGCTTGCTTGATATGGATGCTGCTCTGCCTGAAGGCGCTTTAAGCATTTCAAGGTCAAATCACAGCAGGAGATGTGCATGGCGCAGATTTGTGAAATCTGCAAATACAATTTATGAGGTTAGCGTACCTTTCTACATCCTAATTTAACTTCAAAGTTTACATGGGGCGCCATCTTATTCTCGATTTGATGTTGTTTCTATTTATGCCCTTGTAATCTATGGCCCTTTGCACTACTAATGGGACATGTAATTTCCTTTTAACCTAAATTGCCCCTAAAAAATTGAATTCATGCAGTAATATGAAATCTCAAGTCTCTGTATTGTATTTTGACTCTTCCTCTAGGGCTTGAGATCTGTCTTTTCGCAAAATTTATTGTATTGTTCTTGTTCGTTTTCAGATGATTCAAGCCATAATCACACTCGAGGAAACTATTAAAAGTGAGTACCTGAGAAGTGATTGGTGGTATTGGTCATCACCTTCAACAGCAGCTAAAGTCTCTACTCTTTCTGCTCTTGCTCTACGCATTTATGCTCTTGATTCAGTTATCTCTTATGAAAAACCTGTTTCCGATGGGACTACGAAAAATCCGATATCAGAATCTGCACTGAACAAGGAAGCTTCAATCCCAACGAATCTGGTAAACTCTACCAGTCCATCAGGGCAAAAGACCCTCGAGTCAAATCCTGTCAAGAACACAAAATCCAGAAGGAAAACAAGCAAGCGGAGGAATGATCGAGGTGGTCAAGATTGAGCACGCTCATTCTTGACAGTGACGCTCTGCATCTTGATAGCTAATAGAGGATCCCCAGAGAATGGAGCAAAGAACTTGCTGCTGTTATATGGCCAGCTGCTTGTATGGTGACTTGACGTTTAAGATCTTGGAGAAGTGTCGCTGCATTGTTCTTCGTGTATTTGTATGGAACAGAACCCTGAAGGAATGCACGGCAAAGATCGAAACTTTTGGTTTTCTAAAAACAGCACTCACAAAGGCACAGTGTAGTAGGTATATTGAGAACCTCAGCAGTAGCAGTATGGCATAGATGTATGTTATAAACTTTTCAACTCTAATATCCAACAAGAAAATTGCTTAATTATTTTTTCTGGGTTCTCATAATATTCATGCGCAAAAGATCATTTTTCATAATAATAATACCACCACATATGACATATCAGGAGTTTGTGTGAGGATTGTTTTAATTGTTAATTGGCGGCTTGCATCAAAGTTCATAATGTTTTTGGTGAGATTCTAAAGAAGTTACTTTGATCCTGAAAGAAAGAATTGTCTACAATCAATCTCAACTTGGATTTGAGATTTGTGGTCGATTTTGTCTATTCGAGTAACGTGGCAATGCCGGGAAACACAGGACATATTTGAGTAAGCATGTTTGGCTAAGCTATGTACATGTAACTTAAGTAAATTTTATAGTATTTTTTTTTTCAAGTTAGAAATAAGTTATTTAGTTTGAAAGGAACGTAAAATTAATTTCAGAATAAAATGTTAAGAAATATAAAGATATGAAACGATTTTTTAGAGCTTAGGCATCTCTGCTCCTATGTCTTGCAAATTCTCAATTAGTTAAAATTTGACATCTCTGTAGTTGCCATCCTCAAACTATACTTCCTTTCGCACGGTTGTCCTATCCTTTATTTATTGACAACACAATCTCAGCACTTCACTTTTTTTGGTCTCTATGATGCTTAAGACGAAAATTCCATATATTTTATGAAAAAATATATAAAATGTGAAACAGTAAAGCAGAAATAATATTTAATCTTCGATATAGCTTTATATTCACACCATCGACACAACCAACATATATCCAGCCCCACTCTTCAAAAACTCAATTCTCATGATACTAGCACCTTACAAGCTCTACGGTACCTCGAATAATCAGAGAGAGACATGAAAATGGACGTGACGATTTTATCATTAGGGATCATATGACTAAATAGTGAAAGATTAACCGTTTGGCCCCCATTATTCTACATCATAACGAGTAACAATTTTTGCATTGAACCCACAAATGCATGTATTTTTGAGTTACATCTATTGTGTGGTTAATAAAGCTAATTATTGAATGTAAAATAAATTGTTATTGACTTCTTAAGTTATCCAAACAAGCCCTTGAAGTGGAAATCTCAACTATTTTCACCCGTGTAACCTTGTTGAGTTAAATGTTTCATTGGTCACTGAATTTTACATCATGTTATAGCTTACTAACTGAGCTTTCAGAATTATTCCATTAGCCATTGAATTTTACTCCGTCAGTGTCCATTATTTATCGGGGTGGATGCCGTTTCATTTATTGTTGACATGGAAGACGGAAATCTGATCGGCAGGTTAACTCCTTCCAAATTTTAATCAATCATGTTATATGTACATCATCTTTTATATTATTCTTCATATTTTGCTATGTAATAACACACAATTGGACAATTTAAAAAATTAAATAATTTTCCCTCCAATTCCTTTTTAACAACACATCAAATGGCAAGCATAATGTACACTTTACATCTAGCATTTTTGAATTTTATGGGAAATTTGGCCCCCATTATCCCAAAAATTTATTCTTTATTTCTTATTTTCAACCACACAATTAGTGATGGCAACGGGGCGGGACACCCTCGCCCCGCCCCGCCAATCCCTCGCCCCGCCCTATGCCCCGCCCCGCCTTAGGGCGGGACGGGGCGGAGTCTTGCCCCGTTTGTATTTTTTTTAAACCAAAAATATTTCAATTAAATACAAATTCAAAATTTTATAATCCAAAGCAAACAATACTTAAAATAACTATATCAATATCCAAACCAAGTAATGAAAACAAACAACGTCCAAAATTAAACAAATAATGTTCAATTTTTTATTATTATTTTTTTAATTTAACTTCGCGGGGCGGGTTCGGGGTTGGGCACCCTCACCCCGCCCCGCCCCACCAACCTGTCAGGACGGGTTTTTTTCGCCCCATTCGGGGCGGGGCGAGTTTTTTTATCATCTCTACACACAATCTTTCATAAAATAATATTACACGTAAATTAAAAACATTTCATTTCTTTTCAATCATACATTTAACAAAAAAAAAATATATTATTCCAGATATTATAGACCTTGTTTGAACCCAATTATTTGGCAAATAATACATTTTTGAATAGTGATTGATGGAGTATGTGTGGTTAAATAATAAGAAAAAAAAATAAATCTTCATGTAATAATTTTTTATTAAAAAATGTGTGATTGAAAAGAAGTGATAAAAAATGTATTTTGAAAATAATGAAAATCAAACGATGGCTAATTTTAAATAAGGGGGCCAAACTGTTTCACCAACTCTGCGCCACATCATACAGTCAAACACACCTTTATCTATAATTGGTCAAGCTCCATCCCAAAATGACTAAAATTTATCCAAACTCCCCCGAAACACGAAGCTCCATCCCGTCGTTGTTGACCACTCGAAGTGGCCAACGCAAGCGTGAAGAAACCACACCTATTTCATTTCTGTACTTCGAGCAAGGACTCGTTGGCTTTCACATGGACGGACCGGTTGAAGTAGTGGTGACAATCAAGCCGAACGACTTGTCGGCTCGGTCCCTCGGGCTCATTTTTTAACGAGCCCGAGCACGAGTTGAACAAGCTGGCTCGACAAGCGAGTTGAGCCTGCTCGGCAAGCGAGTTGAGTGCTTGGCTCGTGTCTTTTTTTTTAATAGAAAGATAGTTAAAAAAATAAAAAAAAATACAAAAAAGGCAAGCCACGAGCTCGAGCTCGTAGGTAACGGGTCGAACTGGCTCGGCTCGTTTGCCACCCCTAGTTTTACGGGTAACATTTTCTTAGCACAGAAAGGGAACACCGTGCGATAGTAGTCTGTTCCACTATACTACCTTCAGCCTTCTCTCGGTCGTTTCGGGACAAAAGTAAATTTGATCACACTTTAAAGAAAGCTTGAAACATGAAATTGAAATGCATTGAAATAAATTTGATCATTGATTGCTAGAAAGTTGAACATTACAATAGACGAAAGCAGGAAATTACAATGTCTAGTGCAAGGGGCGAACACTAGAAAGTTTGAAAATATTTGAAAGACCAATACCCCCTATAATAGATTTCGGAACAAAAACCCAACTGANAAATGTTTGAAAGACTAATAGCCCCTATAATAGACTTCGGAACAAAAACCCAACTGATGGGAGTAGACGTTTAAAGTCTCTAGCATTATACTAAAATTTTCTAATTTCTATCTATTTAAATATGTTATTTACAATGATAGGATCACGGGGCTTAAGCAAAGCTGCAGCCCGTGACACCTAGGTTGAAGGTAAATTCGAAAAACTTTTTTTTTGTTCGGGCATATTAACAAGTGCGAAGTTCATTTTCAGATATATGGAGCTGTAGGTTGTGTGATTTTTGTTTTTTTACTCAATGATTTGTAACCCCTAATTTATGTTGCATTGGAAAATGCAGTTGCATACTTGTTCCTTCTGGTGAAATTTTTTCTATGTTGGTTGGCTTAGTGTGGCTTAATGTTTACATTTCCTAAAATTGGCTAGGTATTGAATGTGATTATTTTAATGTAATCTAATCTTGAATTTGGTTATATTTCACTTATTCTAATGCGTTCCTTAGTTTAGACTTTCTTAAGCTTGTTGATTGTTAAAGCCAGACATGGAAAAGATAACATCAACATTGTTAGAGTGACATAATTGGGAAATTGAGATAAGATTCTTGGTCATAGTTGGAACACAAAGAGTATTGGGGAAGGACAAGGAGGATGAAGTGGGTAGATTGAGAGAGCCAGTATGAGTGATGACCAAACCTTTACCATTACCGATGACAATGTCATCAAAACCATCATAAGGCGAGTGAAGGGAGAGGTTCGCAAGATTAGTAGTGACGTGATGAGAAGCACCAGAGTCTAGGATCCATTCAGACGGTGTTGGAGAAGCCGTTGGATGAGTGTCCATGTAAGTACTAGGTGTCGTGTAGGCTGAGCAGGGCAGGGAACGAGACTGTTGGGTAGTGGAAGTCCAAGGTAAATGCTTGAAAATGGAACAGCGTTTTACGGAGTGTCCGGGTTGTTCACACAATTGGCAACGACCGAGATACAAGTGTTGTCCTGGATTACCGGCAGGAAGGGAAGGCCGAGGTGTGAAGGAGGCATGCAAAGGTCGAGTGAACTAATCCCAAGATGAATTAAAGGAACAGGGCGGACCACGGGTTGGCTGGGACAGTAAGGTGCGATCCTATGGAGAAAATCGAGTAGCAAGAAAAGCCGTGGCAGGGATAGGAGATGATGAATCTGTTTAGGCAGCCAGTTGTGCTTCATGGTTGAGAAGTTTTTCATGGAGCTCATCGAAGGAGATGTGTTGACCTAAAAAAATGGACTCAACAGATGCCAGACCCACTCTTGCCACGTCAAGTACGGATCCGACGCATTTCTATCGGCATAAGGACGATAGT
>CAIGRS010238156.1:0-15091 GCA_903798395.1 Fraxinus floribunda
ATTCCAATAAACTACTTCCAAGCTTTAATCTTCAAAGTTCTTATTCTTATTCTCTTCGAGTCTCATTTGATTGCTTATTTTCCATCGGATGACGATTTGACTCTTTAAATGTTTAAGAGAATATATTCATGAAAAACTCAAGAAACAAAACTTGTGAGAAACATAAGTGTATTGTTTGTTATAATCAAAACAAGTGGAGTTATATTAAATCATAGGTCAACATTAACCTCATCTCGTCTTTGCCTAGTCGACCGATCCTGAACATACCCTTTATTCAAGATCTCATTTGTTTTGCTTGTTTTCATCTATGAATTTTCTTTCATCATGGGATTTTCGCTTGTGATTTTCTTCCTCCGCATCTATATACTTCTCTTCCTTTTTCAACAAATCATGTATCAATTCCAGGGAATTTTTAAGAGTGAATCTTAAAGGCTCGATTTCGCTTCCCATTCTTTAGTGCTATTGCCACAACTGATATTTGAAGACCCTTTTATGCCAAGTTGCCCAGCTAAATCTAGCCAAGTAATCTTGTAATGGCTCATCTTTCTCCGAAAAATTTATATCAATCCAAGGGCAATCTTTTTTATCTATTTCTACTCAAGAAATAGGCTATAAAACTCCTAAAGAGCTCATAAAGAGTTTTGATAGACCGGGGTGTTAGAGTAGCCATCCAATCTCTCGTCTCTCTCCCTAGGGCGAGGGGAAAGATCTACACATTACTACATCCGAGGCAACATACAATCTCATTAAATCAACAAAAGTATTTAAATGATCAAAGGGATATGTAACTCCGTCATACGCCTCTATTATCAAATGTTTGAAACCTTTTGGTAGAGAGATTAATATGATTTCTAGAGCGAAGGGGTCTTCCTCCAAAACTACCTTCATGCGTCCATTCTTCCTCCTTGACAATGCACCGTCAATATTCTAGCCATCATTTCCTTTATCCTGTGTTTTAAGTCCTCCATAGGATTTGGAACCTGGGGATGTATAACTTCATGGGACCCTTGGTCTGCAACCGTTTCCTGAATAGCTGGTGGGGCAACCGTTTGAACCTCTTGGGATTGTTGTCTAGGTGTATCTTGCAGTGGAATTCCCGGTGGATTATAGGTGGTCTATCTTTGCGAAAGAGTCATCATGACGGCCACTGGGCCTTTAAGATAATAAATTGAGTCTGTGTCACATATTGAGGCTACGACGACTAGTCTTCACCCCGAGTCTGCAGTATTCCCCACAAGCATGTATCATTCCTAATTTTTCTTCTTGACATAGTTTTATGTCCAGTGAATTCCCACAGACGACACCAATGAAATAGTTATGAAAGAAACATTCGTGCATTTCTGATTGCGCAAGGCATTTGTGCTATTTCGTTGAACAAATGTTATCTGCAAAATGTGGTTTGGGTTTTCTCTTCCCCGTTATACCTCTGACATGAGAATTAGTAAGAGATTTAAAAACGTGGACCTAGAAAAGATAGAATGTGTATTTAGATGCCAAAATTTCTCAAACCTATATAACTGCTAAGTGGTTATCGTGCGACGTGTCCTATGAAACATCTCCTACCACCCCCATGTTCAAAGTGGAAGACCTCCACCTATTTAGCGGTTGATTGTGTCCATGATAACCATTGAACGATTTCCATCCAACTCAAGAATGTTTTTATGGTTACATGTTGTGTTGGCCTCGCAGTGTTAGACATTCTCATAATGGTAGACAACCTTGCTTGAATATAGAGGGCTTCATAGTGGTCGACATCCTTATAATGGTAGACAACCTTGTATGAATGTAGAAGGCCTCATAGTCGTCGACAGTATATAATGGATGTAGAGAGCCTCATAGTAGTAGATTGTCTAGCATACAAGTAGAGGACCTTGTTGTGGTTGATAGCATATCATGGAAGTAGAGAACCCTGTAGTGATAGACGGCTTAACATGGGGTGCTCTACATAGAGTACATATTGAGTAGTTTTCACCTTGTTGACCATCGTAGATAATTATTAATGCCACATAATATCACTTAGCAACATGAGTTATGTGGATTTAAGCATAAACAACTTTGGAGGGAATATATAAGAAATTTTTGAGCGATTGATTTGGATGAAATTTCTCTTTCTACATAAAAACTCATACATTGTAGGGCTATTTTCAGGGGTCTTCAGGATAAATGCTTTCCATAATTTATATGGAAAATGTCTCTCTCTGTAACGACGGGGTTGGCCGTGTTTTCCGACCAAAAAAGGGAGAAGAAGATGGAATGAAATGGTGGTGCATGGGGTAGGTTTCCTCATTTTTTGTTTTAATTTAATTATTTTAATTTTTAATATTTGAAAAAAAAATTAAAAAATTTATCCTTCTAAAATTGATGATCAAAAGATTTTAATTTTTTTTTCCTAGTCAATTGATGGTAACTAGACAAAATTGTTCATTTATCCTTGTCTTGCAACTACATGAAAAAGTCTAAAATTGTGAGTGACACAAATGAAATTTTTTAGATAAAGGAATAACGCAGATCACCAATTTATGTGTCATTATGAAATAAATTCAATTAACAATAAAAATATGTAATTAATTTAATTGTACTTTTTATTTAATGACACTTAATAGGGCTATCGGTTCGGTTCTGCTCGATTCCAAAATTTTCGGGTATTTAATAAATGGACCTGTCGGGTCCAAATATAATTATGGAACCGTTCGGGTTCGGTTTAGTTCGGTTACGTTCGGTTCCATGTCATAATTAATTTTAGTAGCCCAATTCAAAAATATATAAATAACTAATTGTAGAATAACATTAATTCAATACATACAAATACCAAAAAGTAGATATTAATATTAAAATGTCGGTGATCCATATTAAAAAATTGAGGGCCAAGACTTAAAATTATGAAATGATCTGATTTAATTAATTAATTTGTTAATTTATTTAGAAAAAAATAAAATAATTTAATTAATTCAATAAATAAAATAAAAAATTATTTAGTTTTGGTTTTCATTCGATTCTTCGGTTCTTGGTCTAGACCCGAAACTCGACCCATACCCATCGGTTCTCGATTCGGGTACCCGATCGAGTATTTAACATGTGAAGAACCGCTTGATTTGGTTCGGGACTTTTGGACACCCCTAACACTTAGCATCACTTGAAACATCTCCTACAGACTCCCTATTTTTAAAGAGCACATTTCACAATTTAGAGAGTAACTATAAATTTAAAGAGTAAAAATTTTTAAACACTCCAACATATTCTTTATATATAACACTTAATTTTATTCCTAAAAAAATTTATTGTTTTTCACTATTTTTTATTTTTACTAACTCCTCTCCAAATTATTATATTATTTTCCTCCATTGAACATTGAACTACTTTAGATGCATTTAATTATAAAGAGTATGCTTGACTCTCTAATTTTGAAGAGTCAAACTCCTTCTCTAAATTAAATTGTAAAATTGAAGAGACTTTTGGAATATAATTTTAAGAATTGACTCTTTAACATAGATGGTATCTTATGTTTAAAAAATCTATTGGTGATTCTCTTCAAATGATATTATAACATCAATGTTAGAGTTTGAAAAAAAGGGTATTAACACATAATGCCTTTACGGTTCACTATTATTGTGAAAAACGTCATTAACTTTCATTTTTGACATTTTCAATCTTATTTTCACATTTCATTGCACAAAATGTCATTTTCATTAATTTTCTCAATTAAAAGTCGTGAAATGAAAAATATATTCTTTTATTTAAATAAAATAAAAAGAAAAATAAAGAACTAATTGCAATCATAGTCCCAATTTTTATTTTTTTTAAAAAAGTTCAAACGAATCACAAATAAATTATTAAAAGGGTAACTAGCACATAATGTATCCACCTTTCACTATCATTGGAAAAAAGGTCCATACCTTTTATTTTATTTTTTGGTATTTTTACTCTGAATTACAAATTTAATTGCGCAAATCATCATTTCTATCAATTTTCATCCAATTTCTCAATAAAAGCTATGAAATAATGAATATACCCTCCTATTTAAATAAAAAGAAAAATAAAGAAAATTATATTTTAAAATTTTAATTTTTTAATAATTTATTTGAGACTCGTTTGTACTTTTAAAAAAATTGGGACTATGGTTGTAATTAATTTTTTGTTTTTTTATTTTTAATTTAAATATGAAGGTATATGTATCATTTCACAACTTTTATTGAGAAAATGGATGAAAATGGATATAAACGATAGTTTGCGCAATTAAATGTATAACTAAGGGTGAAAATGCCAACAAAAAAAAGCTATGGTCGTTTTTCAGAATTATAGTAAAAGGTACATCATGTGATAATTACCATTTTAATAATTTATTTGTGACTCGTTTGCACTTTTTAAAAAAAATTGGGACTATGATTAAAATTCATTTTTTTTATTTAAATAGAAGTATATATTTATCATTTCACAACTTTTAATTGAGAAAATAAATGAAATGCCATTTTGCACAATAAAAGATAAAAATAAGGGTGAAAATATATAAAGAAAGATAATGACGTTTTTTTTTCATAATTTCAATGAATTGTTAGAGTGCTAATTACCTTTGAAAAAATAAGGGGATGTTCTCTTCGTGTTTGAGTTTTGAGTTTTGAATTTATTTTAGGTTTTGTATTTTGAGTGTCTATTTTGAAATTGTTGAAAACACGTTTTTTTGTCATTTTGAAGAATTGTTTTCGTAAATAAAAAAAAAAAAAACCAAAAATCTGTTTACATTTTTCCCCGCCTCTTTCTCATCTCTCTTCCCCTCTTCACCGCCACAACTTTTCTTCGATGAGACACGTTTTCATCAATCGCGAGAAACACTGTGTACCTTCTCTCCGACGAGGTACACGTCTTCACTGATGTAGAACCGCGAGAAACACTGTGCACGACACTCTGACGGCGTCGCGCATAGCGATTTCATCAACGTTGATAGTGATTGTGGTGGTGGTTTGTGGTGGTTTTGGTGTTGTTGGAGGTTTTAGGTGATTCTTGTTGGTTGTGCGGTAGGTGTGTTGGCGGCGAATTTTGTTGGTGGCTACGGTCGATCTAAGGGTGATTTTTGTTGGTGGTGCAGGTGAGTTGTTGACAGTGGTGGTGACGATCGATGATTGTCAAGTAACTCTCATAAATATATATATCGCAGTCAAATTTCTAGATATCAATCCAAGTTATGAAGTAAAACTTAAGTTCTTGTTTGTCTTTCTTTAAAATAAAGCTCTTTAATTCTCGTATTCATTTTTAACCCCACATTTAAACAATAAAATATCTTACATGTACATTCAAAACCTTTTCCTACTTAGTTGTTGTTATCAGGTCATTCCAGTTTTCAGTTTTCGAAAACACTGAAAATATGTTTACTTACCTATTTTCAGAAACGAATTTTCGAAAACGAGTTTAAAATTTACAAAAAAAACTATTTGGTGTTTTCCGTTAAAACCAAACTAAATTTCTCAAAACACGTTTAGGGTGTTTTCAATTTAACATTACCACAACCATCACCAACGGCGCCGCCGCACCGCCAAGCCCATTGCACCAACACCAAGGTTGCCGTCACCGACCACCAACAACAATGCCTAGATCCACCACACCACACCACCACTACCGTCAACACCTCCACCTCCACTTACACCACCAACACTGTTTAGATCCACCACACCACCACCACCACCACCACCATCACCATCACCATTGTCGACTGCCACCACCATCGTCATCACCTCTACCCGCACCACAAACATTGCCTAGATCCATCACATGTGTTAATTACCCTTTTAATAATTTATTTGGGACTCGTTTGCAATTTTTTAAAAAATTTGGGACTATGATTACAATTAATTTTCTTTTTCTTTTTATTTTATTTAAATAGAGGTATATATTTATCATTTCATAACTTTTAATTTAGAAAATAAATAAAATGACATTTTACACAATGAAAGATGAAGATATGGGTTAAAAGAAAAAAGATAATAACATTTTTCATAATATCAGTGAAGTGTAAGAGTGGTAATTAATCACCTTTGAAAAAATAAACGGTTTTAAAATACTCAAATAGTGGATCCCACACCAAACAATTGCTATTGTCCCTCACGCGGAATTCCTATGCACCGAGTCACCGACATAGCTAACGATTAATAAACAATTATTAAAACATAACGTGGTGCTTAGAGATATTTAAATAAAATGAAAAAGAAAAGGAACATTTTCCACCATTGGTCCTTAATCTATCACCTTAATAGTAAGTTAGTTTCCAACTTTTGAAAGGAGCAAATCAGAACCCAATGTTAAATTATAATTGCTCATGAATGTCTTCATTGACAAAATTTAGTCTAAATATTCATTAACTAGTCGAGTAACTCTCATAAAAACATACCACGGTCAAATTTATAGATATCAATCCAAGTTATAAAGCAAAACTTAATCTCACATTTATCTCTCTTTAAAATAAAGTTCTTTAATTCTTGTATTCATTTTCAACCACACATTTAAACAATAAAATATCTTACACGTAAATTCAAAACTTTTTCATACTTTTTAATCGTACATTCTCAAAAAATTACTATTCAAAACTCCATTTTTTTAAAAAAATAATAACCATCAAACATGGATTAAGTTTATAAATGTAAAAATACAAGGATAGCTTAAGATTCAACACATATTTTGTAAATTTCAGTAAAGTAGAGACTAATTGTGCAACAATCGTAACAAAATCTTGAGGATTATCTCGCTATATTTTAAAGTCAAGAGACTAATTTACTACTAGAGTAATAGATTGAGGACCATTGGAGTAATTTTCTGAAAAAATAATCAATAGTCAAGCCCTAATCCCATGGGCCATGCCATTCTATTTCTGTCGCCATCTTCTGACAGTAAGCACTAAGCAGATGTCCTTTTCTATATGTTGTGGGCAAAGCTTGCGTTTGAATTTTATTTTTTTCCTCTTCAAAAAATTTAATTCAAATATGTTACATGTAAATTCAAAATTTTTACATACTTCTTAATCATACATTTTTAAAAAAAATACTATTCAAAACTCTATTTTTTTTAAAATAATGACCATCAATCCAGAGTTATGTTTATAAATATAAATACACAAGGATAGCTTAAGATTCAACACATATTTTGTAAATTTCAGTAAAGTAGAGACTAATTGTGCAACAATCGTAACAAAATTTTGAGGATTATCTTGATATATTTTAAAGTCAAGAGACTAATTTACTACTAGAGTAATAGATTGAGGACCATTGGAGTAATTTTCTGAAAAAATAATCAATATTCAAGCCCAAATCCCACGGGCCACGCCATTCTATTTCTGCCGCCAGCTTCTGGACAGTAAGCACTAAGCAGATGGACTTTTCTATATGTTATCGGCAAAGGTTTGCGTTTTTTTTTTTTTTTTCTTTTTCCACTTCAAAAAATTTAATTAAAATAGCAAAGAACCTCGAAAAAATAATAAAAAGAATACATACTCGTTCTTTAAAGACTGCATCGAAGAGGATTGGTTTAACAAAATCCCACAATTGAAAGATGAGCTGTTGAAAGTCGATTTCGGGAGGTGAAGTTTTATAAATTTATAAATACATTGGACACTATTTCTCAGCGAATCGAATTTAAAAATAATTCTACAAAAAATTGACATAATTATAAAAGAAATTGGAGTGCGTGTTAGCTGGAGTGTCATTTTCATCTCATAAAAGTAAAACCCAGTGTCAATTACTATTACAAAGCTGTATTTTAGCCCCTGTGACTATTGCTATTTTGAAAAAATAATGTTTTGAACAGTAATTTTAAAGTAAATATGTGATTAAAAATAGGAAAAAAATCTTAAATTTATGTATAAAATATTTTATTATATGAATATATAGTTAGAAGAATGTATTCTGTAATAGTAGATTGATAAATAATGTGTGGCTGAAAAAGAAGAAAAAGTTATTGATGTGATAAAAAAATTATTTTATTGAAAAAATATGTGATTGAAAATGAGTAGAAAAATAAGAATGAAAATTTTAATGCGTGTCAAACAGGCTAAAAAGTACTACATAATGGATTGAAATAATGATCGTCGAAAGGACTTGGTTATATCATTCAAGAATCTTTCATTTAAACTCTACCGTTAAAGACCATTTGAAGTCCACTTTGGCATTCATAAACAACCTTCCCCTACCTCTTTCTGTTTAGTTGCAGATCTACAGAGATCAAGAAATGAAGCTCTGTTTCAGATATTTAAGCAATATTACAACTCCAACCATTTTCCTATTTTTCTTGCTTTCTTGCTTCAGCTTCAATTCATCAGGTGTGTATTACCTTTTTCCTTATCGATTTTCTTGACTCCGATGCTTTTCTTGTCAATTGTATAGTGGGTTTAATCAATTTTAGAGGAGATGGGCTTGATCTGATTATCAACAACTTCAGATCTTTGATTCATATTTTTACTGGTTTAGTAATCTAAGTGCATAAAGTCTTTCATAGGTGTTTCTTGGGATGGGTTGGACTGAACTTAACTACACTAAGCTTGAGTGTAAATGTAATCTGCTTCTTGCTAAAGAAAATTGAAGTAGCTTATTTTCCAAAATTAATCCTTGATTGCTCTCATTGAACCAAAATGAGTCTGTATGAACTACACATGTATATATATTATTTTTTTTTATTTTTCTTTGGTTTCTAGATTTAATCTGTTGTCAATGCTACTGATAAATTTCTTTCTGTTTGGGGTTTGTAGTAGTTAGAAGGTATATTTAAGGTATGTTTATGCTAAACTTTACAGTAGTGAACATGATTGAGGAAGAAAAAGAAGTTGAATTCTTGATCGTTGTCCACTCCAGTACTATCTAATGGTGTACACCAATAACATTATTGGTATTTATGTGAAAAAAGGGGAATTTTCAGAATCTTCATGATTATCGGATGTATGTCTATGAGAATTGGAAATTGTTGGTGATATATTTTTTTTTTCTCTCTTTCAGGTTTTTCATACATTTCACATTATAATATTTTTAACATCATTTGAAATGTCATAATAGCATGTTGTTGAATTCATAACCAAATCTTTCTTTAATATATAATGTGCCATAGCTTAAGCCATTGGCACATCACATGAGACGCCAACTTTGGTTACATTTACATTCCTTGGATGTCATCATAAGGATGTATGAATTTGATATTGTCTTTCTTCTTAGCAAAAAGTTGACTTTTCAGTTCAACTCAATGCCATAGCACAATTTCATTTCCCAAGTTTATAATCCATGGAAGGAAATGGATTGAATGAACAAAATATCTGATGTTTTTGTTGTCTGCACTTTTCGGTCTTTTCTACAGAGGCCTATGATGCGCTTGATCCTAATGGAAATATCACAATTAAATGGGATATCATCAGTTGGACTCCCGATGGCTATGTTGTAAGTATTTTAGTAAATTCTGTATCATCTTATAATTCACTCATTACAACTCCATTTTATTTATACAAACGGAGAATAAATTTACTCGGCATCAATTGTTGAAATTAGAACCCTAAATGCATTGTCTTTCAAGCTTCTTCGAGGCTCGAGCATATTTCCTTATCATCCCATGATCCCAATTGAGCTTGCCATTTGTCAACTGTTGCATTGCCTGTTCAAGTTTTCCAAATTTTTATACACAAAAAAACTATATTATCATTTTCTGAAGTGCATATTGAAATATATTTTCTTCTCTTCCATGTTCGGTTGTCATGACAAGTGACATGGGTAACCATATTATGATAGCTCCTGGACAGAAATATAGTTTAGGTCAGTCAGTTTGGACATCTTCTGATGAATTCGAGCCCTATCCCTGTGAGTGAGAAAGGACAGAGGGGTGTGATTTTGATTTCTTTTTCGTTTATTATTGCTCTTAGGGATTAAGGTTTATTCCATGACATTCTTCACTGCCATTTGTAGTCCTATCAACATTATAATCTTCGTCTCCTTTTATTTTTGTCTGATTCGCTAATTCGGGGCATTTTATTCTAAAAATGGTCAGGCTGTGGTGACAATGTACAACTTCCAACAATATCGTCACATCCAAGCACCAGGTTGGACTTTGGGATGGACGTGGGCAAAGAAGGAGGTCATATGGAGCATGATGGGTGCTCAAACAACAGAGCAAGGAGATTGTTCGAAGTACAAAGGGAACATTCCACATTGCTGTAAAAAAGATCCGACGGTTGTCGACCTACTGCCTGGAACTCCGTACAACCAACAGATTGCAAATTGTTGCAAAGGAGGGGTAATTAATTCATGGGTGCAAGATCCATCCAATGCTGCAAGCTCTTTCCAGGTTAGCGTTGGTGCAGCTGGAACCACCAATAAAACTGTTAGAGTACCGAAGAACTTCACATTGAAAGCACCAGGACCGGGCTATAGTTGTGGACCCGCAAAAGTAGGGAAACCTACCAAGTTTATCTCCCAAGACGGGAGAAGACGGACACAAGCAATGAGTAAGTTATTCAGTACAAATTTAGAGACTATTTGTGTAAGATAAAATATAAATAAATGAATTCATCCTCTCTTTATCAGCTTAAACATTTAAAGGGGGTGGCTTATGAAAATTTCACTTGTCATGCCTTTGATGAGAAATGAATCCAATCCGCATGTGATGAGGCACGTTGAAGACAAATATAAATAAATAAGCTTGTCTCCTCTCTATTATCTTTAAGTTGGTTCAACTCTATAGTTGCAAATATTGTTGATTTTGTGATCTTCAAAGGCGGAGGCGGCAAAATTATGTAGTCAATGAGCTTACAACTATTATAAAATGTATGTTCGAGAATGATATAGTTTAAATCAAAAACTTTATGTTTTTGTCAATTAAAATAAATATTATGGAAAATATTCCCATTTAAAATCGCTACCTGTTCTGTCTTGCATACAATCTATTTTTGCAATCCCAATACCATATAAGGTATCAAAAATTTATCCCTATTTATTTTTGTTTTACACATTGAAACCTTGCATTCCTTCTCAACCTTTTCCTATTGCAGTGACGTGGAATGTTACGTGCACATATTCACAGTTTCTGGCACAAAAAACTCCTACTTGCTGTGTCTCACTCTCATCCTTCTACAATGATACTATTGTTCCGTGCCCAGTATGCACTTGTGGATGCCAAAATAATGGTACTCAGCCGGGAAGTTGTGTGAAGTAAGCCTTTCAATTTTCAATCTTCTTTAGCTTTATTTGTCTACTTTTTATGTGGCTTATGTGGTTGCTTATTGCAGTCCCGACACGCCGCACCTTGCTTCAGTTGTTTCAGACAATGGGAAGAATAGTTATGCACCTCTAGTGCAATGCACCAGCCATATGTGCCCCATTCGAGTCCACTGGCATGTCAAATTAAACTACAAGGACTACTGGCGGGTGAAGGTTACAATTACAAACTTCAATTACAGGATGAATTATACACAGTGGAACTTGGTCGTGCAACATCCTAATTTCGACAATCTAACTGAATCATTCAGCTTCTACTACAAGTCATTAACTCCTTATCAAGATATAAGTAAGTCAGATTTAAGTTTGCAGAATGTTTTTTCCCAGGTAAAATGCACTGATAATCACTGAACTTTTAGCAAAATTTCATATTCATCGCTAGACTTCATTTCATTCGATGTTGATCGCTTGATCACTGAACGGCAAAGTTTTGTTACAATTTGATCATTCTGCCCATTTCAGTTAGTTTGACTAATGAAAAGCTGACAGCACAGACTAGTTGGCCTAACTGGGAGATAACTAAGACTCTCACGTTACCTTTTCCATTAGTCAATCTAACAAATATGGATGGAGTGAGCTATTTGTAACACAATTTAAGTTCAATTACCAACTTGAAACGAAATGAATTTAAAGAACTACGTGAAATTTCGCTAGAAGTTTAATAAAACCCTTTTCTTCTTGTTATCCACTAGTTCACAAAGAGATTGGGCATAAACATCAATTTAACTTTTTCTTTTCCGTTTAAACAGATGATACTGCAATGTTATGGGGTATTAAATTTTACAACGATTTTCTCAATCAAGCCGGCCCTCTAGGAAATGTGCAGTCGGAGCTTCTATTCCAAAAGGACAAATCTACTTTCACTTTTGAGAAAGGTTGGGCCTTTCCTCGTAGAATCTATTTCAATGGTGACAACTGTGTCATGCCACCTCCCGATGCATATCCGTATCTACCAAATGCCAGTTCCCGCCCAGACGTCTCCTTGCTTGTACTAGTAATCACATTGTTGTCATCTCTTGCATTTTTCTTCGTATGTGTTTAAGAATTTCTACTGATCAATTTGTCAAGCACATCAATTCAATCTGAAAAGTAGGAGCAAATTGAAGAATTTATATGCCCAAGCAATGTAACTTCGCATGGATTCCAGGGCCCAAATTTGTAAGCAAAGTCCCATCTTACTTTAATTGTTGGTAACTTGACTTCCATTTTTTCTCGTTGCAGTAAAAACATGTTTTTACATGTTTCAAATCACATTGTTTATGGAACTTATTTATTTAGTCCGCGGTGTTCACCAGAATTGTAATGAGAATAAGAACACTTTGATAAATTATTTACTAATTGCAATGCATCTTGAAGTTTTGGTTTCTTGGTTCTAAATTCTATTTTGTTCATGATCATGTTCTCATTATGTCTACATAGTATATTGCTCTCCTTTTATTTCATATTATTGAAGGTTGGTACGCAATAGGAAAGAAAAAAACTTGTTTTATTCTACAGTCCAATATTGTGTACCGTTTTATTCGTTTTTCATGAATCACAAGCTTCAATGGTATGGTTAGAATTGTTGATAATTTGTACGTACTTCCAGTTATTCGGGTGTTCTTTTGGTTTTGAATCTTTCAATACTACCAAAAGGAAACGAAAATACATGAAAAGAAAAGCTATACTATGGTAAAGAGCAACTTATATGGGCAGAAATTTGGCAGAATTTGGATGAGCATCTTCGGAAAGAAATAAGGCATGTTTGATTGCAACGAATTTCATGGAAAATGTCACATCCGAGGATAACGAATTTCACTTTAGCCGTTTGATTGCAAGGTGAGAATCTAAATTAAATTCTAAGGTACAATCACTTTAAGCTGCTTTTTTTTTTTTGCATGGAAAACGAATAACTATGAGTTTGGGATAGATTTTTATTTTCCAACTCACATGAAATTGGAATTCATTCCACATTTGTCTTTCAAACGGACCCTAAATGTTGCCAGGTGCATATATGAAGTACATGATTTAGCCTATTTTTAGGTTATGTTTATAAACACTCAAGTAATTTTTTATTCATACATTTCGAGAGATTCATAAGTACTATTTATTTATCAACCACTTGTTTTATATATTTATATTTAACCTTTATTTGATCCTCATTATTTTCAAAATATATTTTTTTTCTCTTTTATTTTCAACAACAAATTTTTCAATAAAATAATATTACACGCAAACTCAAAACTTTTCCTTATTTTCTTAATTATATATTATTCATCAATCACTAATCAAAAATGCATTCCTTATTAAATAATAGGTTTCAAACAAGGCTTAAAAAGTTTATAAGCACTCCTCAAAATATAAAATGTTGAATAGATATTCGGTAAGCTTTTTAAAAAGTCAAAAGCAAGGTACTATGAGACTAAGAATTTACTTTTATTATTTAGATAATTTTCTAGAAGTGTTGTGTTTGGTTAAAAGAGTTTTCAAATGAAGTTAGCCAGGCCCGGTAGAGCACAAGGCTAACTAGGCCATTGCCTTGGGTCTCAAAATTTAAAGGGCTTCAAAACAATTTAAAGGGAAAAATTTAAAAGTCGGGCATTAAGTATGAGGTAATTCAACTTTCAGGTTCTAAGTTTCAAAATTCAAAACTCGGGTATTAAGCCTTGTTTGACGGAAATTAAAATTAGATTTTTAATAAACTTTGATAAAAAGTTATTGAAATGTATGGTTGAAAAGTTGTCAGACTCATGAAATATGTGGTTAAAATTGATTGTTGACTTTATCTTAGATTAAAATTTGAATTTTAATCACAACCAAACATAGACGAATAAATAAATTAAAACATTTTATATATTAAGATTACAATTATACAATTAATAATCATATGTGCATACTTATAGGTCACGACGTCACATTTTTAAATTAATTGGTCACAGATTATTTGATAGGTCACAATTTATTTCATCGATCACAAATCGAAAATTTTATAGGTCATGATTTATTTGTCGATGACAGATCTTCAAATTAGTTAGTCACAAATTGTTTTTCACTCACTAATTATCGAATTTTTAGGTCACAATTAAATAGTTGGTCGCATGCACCAAATAGTTGGTTACATACCACCACGACCACTTGCGACCATCACCACCAACACAGCTTAATAGCGCAACCATCCCCAACACAGCCTCATCGCCAGTAACATAGACACACACAAACACAAACACAACCCCAACAACCATAACCACCACCCAACAAAAAAAAAAACCTCGAACACCACAACCACTACCACCACCAAGCAATCAACAGGAAAATCTCAGTTTGTGCTGGTTAGCCGACTCAGATCCTCGCGGTTAGCTGATTCAAACCACTACGCACTACCAACCAATCAACATGCAACCTATCACCACCGCTCAAAGGAGGAGTCAGGAAGGACTGGTACGGGGGGCAAATTTTTTTAAAATGTAACATACGAATAAAATTTATATATAATAAGAAAATTGTAATATAATGTTACATTGGTCAGCGATGCTCCGATGGTATTGTGGGATAGAGAGATTATTGAGAAGGGAAAGTGATATAAAGAGAGAATGGAGTGGGGAAAGTAATTAAGGTTCGAGAAATTTGGTGGTGGTAGGATTGGGTATATAAATTAATTTAATTTTATAATATATTATTAATTGAATATTATTTGATTTTTTTATTAAACCCATGTTTGGTACATATTAAAATTTTCATTTTCATTCTTCTACTTATTTTCAACCACACATTTTTCAATAAAATAATATTTTTCATCACATCAATAACTTTTCGTTCTTTTTCAACCACATATTTCTCATCACATCACTTCAAAAAAATACATTCTTTCATTATAATGTGCATCAAAC
>CAIGRS010238185.1:0-10990 GCA_903798395.1 Fraxinus floribunda
AACATTTTTAACAAATTTTAAATCTCTTAAAACTCATATTTATAACTTAAAATACCGAATTAAACGTAAAAAAAAAAAAAAAAAGCTTAGTCGAGCTGAGCCAGAAATCCATTCGGCTCGGCTCGCGAATACTGAATAAACGTTAAAAAAAAAATCGGCTTAGCCGTCTTAGTCGAGCCGAGCCAAGCCAAGCCAAAAAGCCATTCAGCTCGGCTTGCGGCTTATGAACATGCTCTTTTATTTATGGTAGAAACATAAGAGATCATATTTATGCTCAGTATAAACTTTATTATCACCATGTGTTAAATCAGCCAATCAAAAAAATTGAGAAAACATGAATCTAATACTTGTATTCATAAAAATTAATAAATCAACTAATTCACTATTCCCCTGTTAGGTGTTTTTTTCTTTTTTTTTTGAAAAAACATTGTTTTGAATAGTGAATTTTTGAAGATTGTGTAGTTAAAAAGTAAAGAAAAATTTTGGGTTTATATGTAAAATATCTTATTTTGTGAATAAGTGGTTGTAAATGAGTACTTAGAATTTTTTATTTTTTTTTGGAAAGAATAGGAGACAAACATGGGCCAAATTATCAATCTCTCTCTCTCTCTCTCTCTCTCTGTAAAATCACCTCTTGGTCTCTTTGTATCATCCAGAGAATGTGATAAATTTCTTACAAAAAGAATATAATTAATGTAATTTTTTATTATTATTTTTTCCCCAAATTTTGTTGAGATGTTCCAAAAATACATGATAGTCTATATTATTCACAATTCTTTGTGCAATTTGAATCTTGAAATCATTCTAAAATATTACAGACTTTATAATGTAGATAGTTTAAATTTAATTTTAGAATTGAAACTGTTAACAGGGAAAAAAATAAATTCAACAGGAAAACAACAAAATTTAACTCTTCATTTCATAACAATAGTTTTTTTTTTTTTCATATAAGAACAAAGAGCCTCATTTCTACACCATTTGAGTTGAATGAGTTTGAATGTACTTAAAATATTGTTAGTCAATAATTGTTGATACATATGAGTTGGGAACTTTCGTTGTTGGTAGTATAGTCGGCAATTTTGTCCAATTCACCAATATATGAATTTCCATAGTAATCATTGATAACCAATATTATTGGTGAAAACATAAAAGTTGAGCCCTCTAAATGTATAGCACCATACCAAAAGGTCAGTCATTTTTTGTGGGATAATTCTTAATTTAAGACAATCATGATTATGATCATTTTCATGAATTTTCAGACCCAAAAACCAAAAATCTTCAAGAACAAACAGATGTGTAATGAAGTAAATAATACTAAGGAACAATTAAAAGCATCAGGAACCTAAAGTAGTGCAGCAAAAATGAACAAGAGAATTCCACTAGAAATCCCAATTATATACTTTGATGAAGTTCCAAATTCACCACCAATCCAAAATTGCTTATCAATTTGTTGATTAACAGTACTAGAGGAATTTCCATCAGGATAAGTCATGTTATTAGAGTCCTGTTCTGGTGGTGAAGCAGGCTAAGATGCTGAAAGATTTAGTTTCTTCCTATTTGGCACGGTAGGAAATGACCCACTACTCCTGGTGCTTGGAACTTTATAGACGTGATCTGATGGTGGCTTGACATTAGCAGGTGAAACAGCAAGGTCACTTGACTGTTCAACTAGTCTATGGCGTGCATTGTTCACTAGGTCCTCTGTATTCTGGATTATACGTAGCTCAGGCGAACTTTGAAAATGTAAGAGGCAACAATATTTAAAAGACATAAGAATATGTTATAATCGATTTAATAACCACAAGATTACTACTTGGGAGGTTGCTACATCAATCACCACTTTGATTGTGCAAGGGTTTACCTTCAAATTTGAATATTGATTCACGTTCATCAAATAAAATATACAAAGGAAGAAGATGACACACAATTTAACATTCAGAAAATGAAAACATAAATTTAAATAGTGAGAACAGATTGAGGAAACTAGATAGGGTCCCTTTAATTGGTATCAACATGTATTATGGTTTTCTTAATTCTTTCAAATCACTCTGCCAGATGCTGCTCAAAACAGGCATCAAATTACCAGAGGAAAAAAAGAAAAGAAAAGAAAAGAAAAGAGAAAACCAAAATATGTTTTTAAGATGGAAATCATCACCTAAAGATTAAATATGGTAGACATATTGATGTGGAGTACAGAGAAGCCAGTAATATCTTACCAATGCCCAAGTTTTCTATTTACGCATCTTCTAGAAATATCAGCTGTAAGGTTCTCATCAAATCGTAAATCGTTTAGCGAACTGAGCTTTCTAATCTCCAAGGGAATGCTTCCTTCAAATCTATTATTATAAAGCAACCTATCATTTTTACGCATCATTTTAGAGAAGTGAAACAACATTAAAATGCAGTTTCAAAAATTCACTAAATCGCAATGCACGATTTTGTTCGTTTAGAGTGTTGAAGAAATGTTAATTAAAAAGATCTGTGAAGAAAGAAAAACAAGATGATACCGTTCAATTAATGCAGTAACTAGAGCATATATATCCAACTAAATTCGAAGACAACACGAAGCAATTGGACATATATAATTAACTCGAAAATCAGGGAAGGCAGTTGGTTCAGCTAGAGCATGTCACAATCACAGATTTCTGGAACACATAAATAAGTTCAATGGTCGGAAGGACCATAATTATGTTAATCACTTCCAAAACCATTGTTGTCAAACAAACAAGATACTAGAATCGCTCTGATACTACCGTTGAATTAATTATGCTCAGAATCTCTTATACTAATTGTTGGGAATTCATTGATCACGTATTGCTCGATACCACTTGATATGAACTAATCACCTGATTGAGATGTTTAAGTTATATGACACAATAATGAAGTATTTGATTACAAGCAAAAGAATAAAAGAAGACAAGAAATTATGGTGGATGAATTAGGAGATATTATTGATTCATGAACAATAATAGAGAAATATATAGTTGGTCCTTAAAGCTCTATTCTCACACTATAAAATTGTATAGAAGAGCCTAATATTTATAGGGAACATGTAGTAGACGTCCAAACCATCTTAGTAGAGTTATTGATGAAATATGATGCCAAAAAATCGAGTCCAAAATGAAAAAGGAGGGAAAAACGTGAAAAACCTCGAACAGGTGCCGGTGGAACTGTTGGGCGCCCGCTGGCATTCTGTTATTTTTTTGTTCCAAGTTGTTTTTTTTATCCCGAACTTTTCTTCAAGTCCAGTACCAATTTACAACTCCCAACGAGCTTCCAAAATATAACTTCAACTTAACATAAAACTCCATCAGCATTCCAAACTAAATTTTTCTTGACATGCACTTCAATTACAATTCTTTAATTACTTCAATAAGGAATTCGGGTCACACCCAAATTTTAACAACCATGATCCATTATCCTTCACAAGACTTAAACTCCTTTGATCACCAATAATTTCCGCAACAACTGGATGGAACTTGAAGAAACGATGAGAATATAAGAGGCTTAGTTTCAAGTACCTGATAAGGTCCCAAACCGTCAGCCTTCTGTCATCGGCGGAGGTCGCCAACACGTTTCATGGTTAGGATCCCACTCTACCTGAAATACCTCCTCCGTGTGTAAAATAGAGAAATAGTGGACAGTTACTCATATCATAATTTGCTGTCATACATTGGAAGAAATATAGAATACTTATTGGTTCATTAACCTTTATTTCCAATAAAGTTAGGGTCCCCTACACGAGTATTTTTTGCCCCCCATACGAGTATTTTTTGCTACTCTGATAATAAAATTGCCATGTAAAATCAATAGTCTGATGTTGTGTGCCCAACAATTTTATTATCAAAATTCCATAATTCCTATAGAAAGAAACTAATTTGGAAAATATTGAGATCCAGTACAAGAAATAGTAGTGTCTCAACAAGGATCAAAAGTGCTAACACATATCAGTAGATTCATATTTATATGTCAACCATCCCAATTCCTTTCCATTTTGAAATAACCTTAAAAGAAAACAACACTTAGGTAAGAAAAGGGTAATTAAATATGTGTCCCAATCCACGTAAAAGACGTACATATAACTACTAAATGCATGGAGTGGCAAACTGAGATTGCACGAATGGACCAATGGTGGTATTAGAGGAGGATGTAGCGAAAACCTACTCATTGAATGGATTGAATGATAAATAGTTCACCCGAAAATAGAAAGAAAAAGTGTCATGACTAATTAAGCATGGATTCTAAAGGCAATATGAACAAGACAATAGCACGGAATGCATCAGATGATAAAGACTTTGTCAATATAATATCAAGCCACGCCATATAAACTAGCATTTGTTATATCGAATCTCACTTATATCTTCAATTTTGAAGTTTAGGTGACCTGAGCTCATCTCAATCAGAGTACAGTCTTTCATGAACACCTTTATGAAAACTAACAGAAATGAGAAAACTAAATTCTCTGAAAAAATTCACATGGAAATTTTACAAAATGTAACTAACGTTGCGATAGAGATATTTCCGCAACAATGAACGAATGTTGCAAAAACGTCATATTAATAGTTTCAGCAACAAGCACAAAATTTTGCTAATTAAAGGGTACGTTTCCCCAATGGTTAATGAAAGTTGCATAAGAGCCACATATAAATTGTTGAGCAAAATGCAAGAAATATTGCTACAAGTGAAGTTTTAACAACCTTAATGAATGTTGCAAAATATGTGAACTTTTTGCAACAATCAAGGAATGTTGCAAAAGGAAACATTAGCAATATGCATTTAAAAAATGTTGTCAATTCTTAATTATGTTAGCCAATGGTAACATACACTTATTAAAATATTGCTATAGACCCTTTTAACAACACTTAGTCAAAGAATGTTGTCCTTTGCCTGTTAAAGTATTTATTTTTAAAGAGTATATTTTATTATTTGGATAGTATCTATAAATTTAGAGAGTTAAGTCAGTTAACAAACTTTTTATATTTAATACTTAATTTTACTACTTCAAAAATATATTTATTATTTTTCTTTATCTTTTTAAGTAGTTTTTTTTAGATTATTTTATTGTTTTCCTACATTAAAAATTGAAATAGTTTGAATATAGAAAGTGAGTTTGACTTTCCAAATGACCCATTCTTTAAATTAAAATATTAATTTAAAGAGTCTCTTGAAATATGATTTTAAAGGTTAACTTTTTTAAAATAGAAAATATATTATGTTTAAAGAGTCTCTTGGAGACAATCTTACAAAATGCCCTTTTTTGTAGTGATTGTAGTCTCGGTTCTAAATCTTTTAAATCTTTACATATTTTATCTTAACATATCATTTGTTGCACCCGTGGTTTCAAACGTCTTAATTATGCTGGAGGATGAATTGGATGGTTTCTATCCATTTGAGTGTTAGTTGACCACAATCGTGAATTTTGACTAATTTTTAAAATGATGATTCTGAATTAATCAACACATGCCACCAAGATTTGGAATGAACAGGGAGAGTACCACAAACAAAAAAGGTGGGCTTATGATGTCATCTGTGTCATTCAGCTTAAATGTATATACATTTGAACACTCATCGTATACATATATAAGTTTGTGATCAGGCAATTTACTTCATGACCAATTGCTTGTATGTTCGTGGCCAGTACTGTACTGGTCACAAAATACATAACTACTCACAAATTACAAAAATAGAATAACATTACAGGTCACAGTTCATCACATGTCTTGAAAAGATTGTCGTAATTGGTCACAGGATACTGCTAGTCACTATATATGTTTGCTAATAATTTGTGTCATTGTGACTAGTACTGATATTGGATTGTGACCTATTCCATATAATGAAAATGTTCATAGTTAAAAAAAATGTACATGTTTCTTGGCTTAAGTCCTCTGTTAAACCAAATTTGGAATGTCATAATATATGCAACTTCCAGACCTAAGAATAATTTTGAAATACAACATTTTTGAAATATAAGTTTTAAGACCTTGTTTTTTAAATGTATAGTTAAAAGATAAAGATTTGCTTAATTTTCTCTTATCAAAAAGTGATTTCTAGCTCGTCAAAGGATAAAAATAGTATTTTCTTTAATTGGGGATTTTCTGTTACTAAAAGCTTAGGCGCTTGCAAAAATTGAAAAATAAACAAAAATTGAAGCAAAAATGTAAATTATATAGATGTCCAACACAAGACAAGTCATATAATTAATCGAAATTTTAACGAAAGTTGTACATTAACACATGATGTACACGAATTCTCATATTATTCTTCTAGTTGTCCATTTTACCATTTTATTTCTTAGAGATTCATTTACTTGATATATTCAACTCGAGCCTTTGGCACCAAAAAACGGATAGCCAAAGTGGAGAAAGAATAATTGAAAACCATAATTGGAGAATGTATTGTAAATTTCATATTTCCCTCAACAAAAACATTATAATTTTTCGTAGAAGGGTAGTATGGCATGCTTACTTTTTCTCAGTGGGTTAAAAAGCGTAAAACATGATTAGATATGAAAGTCAAGTTTCAAGCTTTACAAACTTAGGCGAGGCTTAAATGTTAAAAAGTGTTTTTCTTATTTTTAATATTATTTTAAAAATCATTGAATAATTAAAATAATATATACCAAACACAGATAGATTATAAAATACCATATTTACTTAATAATTTCTAGAATTAGTCAATTATACAATTTTCAAATTTTCGAAATGCGAAAACTAAGAATTTCATACACACTTTGAAGTTTTCCGCTTCATAGATTTATAAGAATTTCGTACACTTTGAAGTTTTCAACAAAACGATAAATCTCAAAATCTTAACTACAAGATATAAATAGTACCATAGGTTAAAGATTCTTATCTAAAGCTTTATTAGATAAAGCCATTTTTGAATTTTGTACGAATAAAGTCATTTAAAAATATAAAACTAAAGTCAAATAAAAGACTTTAAAAAAAAGGAAAAAAATAATAATAAACTAAAGTCAAATAAAAGATTTTTATTAAAAATGAAATAAAAAGTCCTAGGCACATCTAGTCACACATTAGAGAGGTGTTTTTTTCTAGAATGTTGAAAAAGTAAAACTAGATGCTACAAAAATAAACACCAGAGAACTAGTGCTATTTGTGTACATTTTTTTGAACTTGCACTGGAAAGTGGAAACGAAAAAGAATGCATTCTTAATTCCCCAAATGAAAAGGGAAAAGACCATACTCTAATGTCACATTGCAAAAACAAAACCCATATGCTTTCAATGACGGCAGAGCCAGACTTTTTGTAAAATTAAAATACAATTTTATTTGAAAACAACATAATATTAGTGGAAGATCATATTTCTACATACTGGAATAAGATCACATTAATGCTGCCAAAATCCATTTCCTCCTTTTTTTACCATAGAAAACAAAGGAAAAACAAAATGGAATAAGATCACAAACAGAAGCTGGATTCACTTTCACCATTTGTACAATTTGCATTGTGTAATTCGTAATGGAAAAATATTAAAGAGAAACATATGAAGAAAGAAAAAATGCATACAAGAACTTTTGAAAAGTATAAACAACAGGGTCAAATTTGGGGATGACAACTGGGAGTCTCTCAAACACTACTGAAGCTGCGATCTTATCATTGATATTCTTCGATGTGGAAGTGTAAAACCCTCGTACCAGAGACTGAACAGCCTCACATACGATGTTGTTCTTCGCATTTTCTATGACTTAACTACCAAAATAGAGAGAAAGTCCAGATTACTGTAAATTATATATATATATTCATGCTAAAATCAGTTGTACATAGGAGGAGGAGGTTTACATGCAACTGGTCATGACAAGTATTTGGATTTATGTTAGCTATAGTCGAGTTAATTGTTTGAATATGATCGTTTGAAAACCTGCAAGTGGACGAGATCCTGATCAAGTAATATAGTAGTATGTAGAGTGTCGAACTCACGAGAACTACTTGTTTGATCAAGTTAAAATTAATTGCAACTTTAATCGAATAGCAAACAAATTCTGTGATTTCTATACTAATATCTAAATTATCGATTAAACTAGAAAGTAATTTAACTAGTTTGATTTCAAATATGTGAAAGTATTGCTAAGATGTTGAATCTCCCTTGTTAATCCATTTTTAGCACAACGAATTAAAGTGACAATTTGTAATCAATCTTATTGGTCAATGTTCCTAATTTAATTGAAAACCACTCTCGATAGCTATCAAATCTATTCCCCTCATGTAACCTTCTTATCTCTTGATAAAAGATGCGAATATGATAAATTTATTAAATGATCTATAACACCTATGAAAACCATGTAACGTATAGATGTATATATCTATCATTCTATCAAGTCTTACAATGTTTATTATAATGTGCTTAAACCTTATTGTTTCTCTCGATAACAATAAAATCTACTAACAATTCAATTGGTGATCAAGCAATTGTAAAGAACGATAAAAACAATAATAAACATCCACAAATCAAATTAAATTAAAGTCAAAATAATTAATTAAAAACTAAAAATATTATAACAAGGGTTCATCTCATTCTAGCAATGTATAAAATTTGCGTAACATACGAAATTACAAGAAATCATATTTAAGTGAAAAGATATAACCCAGGTTTTTGGTTGATTGAGAAGATGAAGATAAATCTTAAAATTTTGAATCTTTTCAATGGTTTCTTTATGAATCTACACTTGTGTCTTCTCTTCTTTGCCTAAAAATCAAGTTTGAATCTTCATTTGATTGAATTTTTGCAAATTCCCTTCCACTATCTCACAAAAACTATGAATTNAGATGAAGATAAATCTTAAAATTTTGAATCTTTTCAATGGTTTCTTTATGAATCTACACTTGTGTCTTCTCTTCTTTGCCTAAAAATCAAGTTTGAATCTTCATTTGATTGAATTTTTGCAAATTCCCTTCCACTATCTCACAAAAACTATGAATTTTCCTCATTTGATGATAATAATTGATGAATATGGAGTATAATATGTATATCAAATGTCTCCAATATGTATTCTGCTGTCATGTATTTTTAGGAGTCGAAAATTGGTTGAAAATTACGTCCAAATTGACTTCCAAAAGAGTTCCAATCGAATAAGGAAAATTCCATTCTCGTGCGAATTTTGTCTCTGCACAGCAGTCAGTATTTTAGCCGTAACTTTCTCTCTCGATATGCGATTGATGCGATTCAAAGTGCGTTGGAAAGTAACTCAAAGGGCTACAACTTTGCTAGAAATAGAATTTCCAATTTGGACTTTTAATATGCCAAAGATCGGTTTCAACTTTCAACTAAAAATCTGGAATATAATTTGTGCGATTAGAAATATATTTTGATTATATTCCATTCATTTTTAAGTTCTAATTCCATCCAATTGTCTCCTAAAATATTTCAAGTATCATCTTTTGGTTTGAATCAACTATTGAATATTTTCAATTTGGTCATCGAACTTTGAATTTTGCCATTTTCACCATTTTTCGTTTCTTTTTCGATTCCTTGTTCAACCATTGTGTTCTACTTATATAACATAAAATATAACAATTTAGGATATATTTTGTAAAAAAACTACCAAATATCGATATTTTAGGACCTTGAATAAGTGTATAAAATGTACTTACCAGAATACTCACTGAACATTGCATAACGTCATGTTTCACCCACTGTACTTTGACTTACACTTCATTATTCATTGAACTTTATAAAGTTGCAATCCATCACTAACCGACTAACTTCTATTAATAACATGGCTTACGTGGATAACGATTACACATGTGGCAAGTTAAATCAGTGTAACTCATAAATAAAATGCCACATAATTTTTTGCTCAGTCCAAACACGTATTAGCCATAAGAAACTAAAACCATGAGATTGAAACCAAAACCAAAACTCTCCAGGCTAATTGAATCAGCCTAATTGGTGAGCCCTAACCCTCAAACCAAAATTCAATCAATATCGAAGGTCCCACCATCAACACGAAGCTTTAATTTCAGAAGAATCACAAATGGAGGAAGCACATCAAGGTAAATTTGATGAGGTTAGTATGGAAGAACAAGCACTTCATATTTGGAACGTTTGGATGGTCGACATTCGAAGAAAATGGCGTAACTTTTGCATACAGTGTCTATTTTCGGCCCATGATCCCATTCTGGAAAGCTCGTGATGATTTTCATTGAACTTATTGCTTCGCTGTGACGTATAATGGATTTTGGATGTTTGAATTTGTTTGCTAAGTCAAAGTGGCATTTAATATTTTTTAGTTCATTATTTTCAGTATTTATTTATGAGAAAATTACCTAAATCCAGGGGTTTAAGATTTAATTATCAAAAATCAGGTGATTAAGAATTTTTTATAAAAATCAGACATTAAATGCAGACATTCCCAATTCATTTCTCTCTCTCTCTCTTCTCCTCGCTTGCACCCCAAACCCCCTCACCCCACCACCAGCGAAGATGCCTTTCTTTTCACTTACCCGGTGCCGCTGCGCTTTCTCAAGAGTTGGCCCCAATAGGAGTTGTTTGCCCTTTCACACTAGTATTGCTACTATGAATGGAAGAACTCAATGGCTCAACTGGTCATGAGATTCAACAGCGTCGTTACTCCTCGACAGCGAAGAGAGGTAGTACGCAGCTAGAGGCTATGGAGGTGGTGGTTGCACATCGCAGATAAGTGATGCGCAGTCACTGTGCACGTGACAGAGCATGCATATTGTAGCGGTGATCTCATCGCGTGCAGTGTCAAGAGGCTATAGGGCGGTGTTGAGTAGGGTAGGTGAGTGTCACGTAGTCCATGTGCGCTGGTGGCGCAGGTGCTCTCGCCTTTAGTGTTACTGTGCCGGCGTGGCTTTGGGGATGGTGCAATTTTTATATTAGCTCTAATTTCTAGGTTTTATTTATCTGAAGAATTATTTTATGGTTTCGTTTGTTTACATATGGGTACGTTGATTGATTTTTAGGGAAAATGATGAAGATTTGGGAAGCGAGTTTTTACTTTGTGGAAGT
>CAIGRS010238188.1:0-10725 GCA_903798395.1 Fraxinus floribunda
TTTCTATCAGATTGAAGAGTAAAACGAGAATGAGACACACAAGTTATGTTTCACAATATTTTAGAAATGTTACAATGGGGTTAGTTTGGACGGGCCCAACTACAATTTGACTAGTCCACTTAAAAATATTGTTTGGGCTAGACCGAAGTAACCCACATAGCTGGCAATATTGTACATTGGGTGGGTTAGTCCAACAAGTGCGGGAAAAATATAGAAAAGAAATAAATATATATATAAAAGAAACTTATTCATTAAAAAATTGAAAAACCAGATTAAAATTTAGAAAGGGCCTCGGGGTTGAGGATTGAGATGGAGTATAATAGCTCTTTAAGTTTACTTTTATCTTTTATTTTTATTTATTTATTTTAATTTTTTGGCAACCGAGGCAACTAGGTCCACCCTCATGAGTTATCAAGCTAGTTAATCAAGTACAACATGATCGATTCATTTTGGTGGACTGGCCTGTGAACAATCAACCCACAAGGTCTAAACCTAAATGGGGTGCCCTAGCATCGCTGCTCCAAGGTTCTATATAATTTCCTCTAAAGACAACATCTTTGAACTTGAAGCTGAGTAACTAAAGGGTACTTACAAAAATACCCTTAAAATTAGATATGTTTTGAAAAATCATATGAAACGTTTTTATGAAGTAAAAAATACTGTGTAAAATGAAAAATTAACACAATATCACTTTTTTTTTTTATAAAAATTGTCACTTTTTTATTTTTTTAGAAAAAGTGACACAAACTAAAAAAAAAGTGACAAATATAGAAATAGCACCATCCATTTGTGCAGTACCAGTGATCATGTTCTTAAAATAATCACCACATTCAGGCCAATCCACATGCTGATTATGTTAGGAAAATATAACATATTATTTAATTTTTTATCTTCTAAAAAAGTGACAAAAACTTAAAAGGTGACAAAATTCAAAAAAAATTGACAAATTTTAAAAAAGTGTCGAATTCAAATAAATGGAACAAATTAAAAGAAGTTAAATAGATTAAAAAAGTGACACACTCAAAAAGTGACAAAATTAAAAAAAAAAAAAAAAAGGTGACACTCAAAAAAGTGATGAAATTTTTTTTTTTTAAAAAAGTGACAATCGTTTGACGAAATTCACGGGCTTCCTCTTTCCGTAAAATTGGAGTCTTAACTTTTCCTTGAAAGAACAAAAGTCAACACCAAAACCTCTTACCAAAAAAAAAAGGTGATAGAAAAAGTGACAAACACTAAAAAAGTGACATGAATTAAAAAAAAAAGTGACAAACGTTCAAAAAAGTGACAAAAGTTGAAAAAAACTACAAACAATCGAAAAAAGTGACAAAACACCAATTCAAAAAATGACAAGCCATTCATTCACAACTCTTCTTCTTACAAAATCTTACAAACAATCATAACCCATAATTTTCATTTCCAAAATAAGATAAAATCATACAAACTTATCTTCTAAACAATTATGCAAGAATTGAGTTATTGGCCACCAAGAACCACCAAAATCATTACACAAATCCTAATCTGAACTATACAATGAAAATGAACATCTTTTGTCTAGAAATTCATTCATCACTATAGCATTTTGTCCATAACTCATCGGAGAAATGAAATTGGCCCATTTTATCCATGGCTGAAGGCCATCTGCAATCCCAAAAAATAAAATACCAAAAATGTGATAGAAGTACAAAACTTTTAGCTTGTTATTCTTGAATCANTCATTCATCACTATAGCATTTTGTCTATAACTCGTCGGAGAAATGAAATTGGCCCATTTTATCCATGGCTGAAGGCCATCTGCAATCCCAAAAAATAAAATACCAAAAATGTGATAGAAGTACAAAACTTTTAGCTTGTTATTCTTGAATCAATTACACACTAAATTTAATCAATTCACATTTTGAATAGATTCTCATTTTCTATAGGTCAAGCATGGGGATCATATTATTGATGTAAATTGAACTCACAACAAAGCATACAGTATACAAATTGAAGCTTCAAAATCAACTCCAACAACTTAAATTTTCTGCAATCCCACGGTGTTCCCCAAAGCAAAGTAAATATGCCGACTGCTCCAATCATCGTGCACCTAGTCAACCAAAACCAAATCTACCGATTACTCTAATCGACATCACCATACACCAAAAAGTAGAAACCTGGAACTCACCAAAGAGATCGTAGGGTACGTTTTCTCGCTCGTGCAATGGGATTTTGTTGGTCATGATGCCAAGGCTGTCGTAGACTTGGATTTTATCGANCCAAAAAGTAGAAACCTGGAACTCACCAAAGAGATCGTAGGGTACGTTTTCTCGCTCGTGCAATGGGATTTTGTTGGTCATGATGCCAAGGCTGTCGTAGACTTGGATTTTATCGAAACTGATGATCTCAGAGAGAAGTGAAGAATATGGAGGCTAAGTCTACAGAAAGCTTTGGGCTACCAATAGCATAACTATCTTCTCATTCCGACAAGTTCCAGTGACAGCAGTTGTAGTGATGGTCATATGGGCTGTTCTCGTAGAGGTTGAGCGACCCGATGGCGAATTTTTTGCAGTTTTAGAACGTAATTAATACATTATTAAATGTTTTAATTAACAAAGAGGGTATTAATCAAATTAGTTAATTTTTTAGGACATTGGACCTAATTTGCCCATAACTTAAAGCCTAAACAATTAATTCTCCCATAATTCAACACCAAGAATTCTTTGCCCAACCTAGAAAAAACATTTAATTAACGTAATACATATATTGAAAAAAAAATAAACATTTAACTTTTAAGGGGATCCAGAATATTTTAAAAATGAGTCATTCAGGTTTAAATACATCTAATATTTGGGTTATGATTTAAAATTATTTGATTTGTCTACAATGATAAGCTAGAGTAGTCGAAATAGGCCGAGCCACCTAGACCTCTGAGATTCCACCCAATTAAAAATCGAATCGAAATTAGTCCTCCCAATTATGGATGGCAATGGGCTTGATTAATATGGGGCGACACGTGTCCGTGTTCAAGTTCGGCCGAAGTGTGGAACTCATTTACCTACTACTACTACTCCAAGGTTGCTACATCCCCTTGAATCATCGAACCATCACCAAGTTTCCCAATCCACATTATCTTTCCTCTAAGTCTGCACCCTACCCCCGTTGCTCCATGATCGCCATCTACAGGATCTGTCCACCACAAGCTTTGTTTATTGACTATGTCAAATCCTTATTCATTAGCCAGAAGAAAATGATCCACCAATCACTTTTCTTCCCGCCTCACACCAACCATCCCCCGCCACCTTTCCCTTTAGCCACACGTAGATCTATCTATTTACAGACATATCCAAATTCTGTATTGTTGATGTAGGATTGATTGATAGCTACGAAGTGAGGAGAAATTTAGGCGATATATTTTGGGGCAACGACGTGAAGGAATCGACAAATAGTGGTTCGACATTGAATCGGCGATTGATGAAAGTAGACGTGGCGGTGGTGGTGGTGGTGTTGATTTTGGATTTGACGTGTGTTTCGTGCGAAAAGTCGATCCTCGTTAACAATTAAGAGACGGTTCAGACGATTATGTAAGGAACCGACTTCTTGAGACAAAGTCCCAAAAATGGGTACTTTATTGATGAAGATTTACAATTGACGAGAGGCAAAATGCCTCCTAGGGGCACAAGCACACAGAACAATTGAAAGTTGAATGCGATAAAAGTAAAGCAAATGAAAGTTACATATTCTCTGTCCGAGAGTGTTTGATTCGGGGTCCTTTTCTTCTATGCCTTATATTCTCTTTTATACTCCTCTGACAGTTGTTGTGGTGGAACCACCTGAAACTACTGGTCGTCCTGTAACTACCCATGTCTTTTACCATGGCTAACTTGTCGTGGTACTGCTGTTGTAACTGCTGTTATTAATTGTACCATTTGAACTGCTTCTAACCGAGATTGGGATGACCCTTTAACAGCCTTAGTAACTGTCTCTTAAGATAATAGTTTACCTAGGTCCTAGGCGTTTTGTAATCTTGGGTGATGATAGGCCGTCGCCCTAAATATATATAAAGTGTTGTATTCACCCAGAGCTTGGGCCTCTTGTATAATTGGGCAATGATGGGCCTCCGCTACATGCCTCCATATTGGCCCTTTTACATGATCTCACCCCGCCCTATCCTTTCGAATCTTCTAATTGGGCTTCAATCCTTGAGCCATTTAATTGGACCTCATTTTTATGCATCAATAATTACCCCCCAATATGGTAGAATTAATATCGATTATTAATCTTATGCCATATTTATTCTTTATATCTTTCAGCAATACTTGAAATCCTAAGAAAGAAGAAGAATCCTAATTATTAACTTGTTTGGCGGTGACCATATACACATCAACAAGTGAAACATCACGCCACTCTTATATATCAAAGAACAAGCTATTTCCCTGCGCCATTATACCTACATTACGCTTTTATAATGCTACTATTCATCTTCTTGCTCATTCATTCCGGCACTTGTACTCCCTTACCTTTGAGAAAAACTTTGATACATGGCGACTTCAAAGAACTATTTTAGTTTTGACAATTATCAAGAATTTCTTACCAAGCCATATGTATCTCCAATTCTCCTTTCATCAACTCTGATATCAACAAGTTTTTTCTGGGTCCATCATTTAATGATGTTGATTCGGTGGAAAAACAGCGGTGGGCCAGTTGTTTCCCTGTACTCAAGATCCCCTTTTCTGAATCCTTTTCCATTAAAGCCAATCCGAGAGACAGGTATTCGTACTTGGCCCAAATCCGATGCTACTTTTCATTTTTTGCATGCACGTTTGGTAAAACATGGCCCCACTAAGGCAATCTTTTATCGCATTAAGATTTCTAATTTATTAGAAATCGATCTTCATCCTCCAACTCATAACCTCGTCCTTTTTCCAATCACTCTGAGTTTCTGGTCTTCTAAGTATAATACTTTTATTTTCCCTCTTAGCCCAATGTCCGTTATTCTAAGCGATGTTGGCGCTTTAGTTAATCTCCAGCCTCTGGGCGACACCATCTCTCCTACACTTTTGGTCACAGGCACTACTCCAAAATTTGACAAGAAACTTACTGACTCCTATTTAGGCATACAAGAGATTTATAAGAATACTACCACTGACCCCACTCATGCTGAGCGTATGGCTTTTCTTTAGGTTTAGCTTTGTAAATATGTCCTTTGCATGCCCAGCATGAAAGCTTCTATATCTTATTTGTCCATAGTACATGAGTTAGCACGTGGTAGGTCCTTAAACCTTTGCTCATTGTTCATAGCTGCCTTTTATAGAGGTATGACCTCTCTTCAATCCCAGCTGTGGAATAGTGCATCTCCTATTGGCAGTGGGCCTCTTTAGCTTGCTCAATTGTGGTTGAGAGCCTATTTTCCATAGCTTGGTGCTCCTCCAATTCCGCCTAGATTAGTTAGCTATTACGGGCTATTCATTAACCAATTAGGCCCTGTGAGAATGTCCAATAGGGAGGTCTTTACGTTCTTTTACACTTTGAATTTCATTTCTTCAATTTTTCCTTTCTCTGCCCACCAAATTCCAATTTATGTGCATCATCCTCCTACCATGAATGATGTAAGCACAACTTTACCTATTTGGGTTTAATTTTTGATTATGAAGGAACTGTTTCATGATATTTTGACTGGCACAAATGATAAGGCCAGGGTTATGATATATGCTCCCCAGTTTTTTGCCCGACTGCTGGGTTTTGGCCAGACCTGGCCTGTTTCTCCATGTTTCTCAAAGAGCTTGACAGACTGCTTTCATACTATAACCAAACTAGATGCTCAGGCCATTGATGTCCACAATATTTTTTTGACTTAAGGCTTTTCTATGGCGCCTTTCAACCCCATTTATGTCATTCACCCAATTCTTGATCGACTCTGACCGGCAGTGAAGTGTATATTATTTACAACTGATGCTAACTGTGCTTTCCACTTTTTGGAGGGTCCAAGGGATTCTCCTATTTCTCATATTCTTGCTATCCCTCTTGCTTCAAAGAGTTTTGCTTCTCCTTTGAGGTCTCCTCATGCTCGTGTCAAACGCTCCATGGCAAATCCTGCTTCGTCTGATTCTTCCTCTGTTCAAACAGACACCACTAAGGATACCTCCAGCCGTAAATGGCCAGCTTCAACTTCACCCAGTCTGCCTGATGATGATGATAACGGATGACGATGTTCCTCTCATAGTTAAGAGAAAGGTATTTAACTTCGTTTCTCCATGTAGGGATTTCTCACTCGTGACAAATCCTTTATGTGTTAATACGTTGGTTGGACTTTTCATAAAGGTCCCGCTTCTCCTTTGAAGGCTCTGCCTTCATCAAACCTTGTTCCACCAGATTCCACACAGGTTTCCTCATCCAAGTCTTTTGGAGAGTGGACTTTAGCTGCAAACCAAGCTGAAGAACTTCTGTTATCCCAGGGTATTGACCCCCACGCGTTGAACTGAAGGTAATGCAGACTGTATGGTCCTTTTCTTTGTCTGCATTGTTGGATCGTAACTCATTACTCGTTATTGTTTCTGCATTGTTGGATTGTAACTCATTACTCGTTATCATTTGATCTTTGCAGAAATTCCTATAGACTTGCCCGTTGCACAGTGGCCTATTGGTTCGGATAAAGGAAAATCTTCCCAAGTGGTTGAATCATCTGATGCCAAGTCTCCAAAGCTGTTAATGCGGTATCCTTTGCTTCGCTTTTCTTCTTCACTTTGTTTTGCTTAACGAGAATGCTATCTGCTCACATTTTCTTTGCAGGATGCTGATGACATTCGACGAGTGGAGAAGGCTTAAGGAACGGATACGCTCTATGTGGGGATTAGGACATATTACTTATTGACATTCTTTTGTAGGACGATTTAGGGAACGGATACGCTCTATGTAGGGAAAAGTTGTAATTAGGACATATTATTTATTGACATTCTTTTGTAGGATGATTTCGTCCTATATTTTATTTTTTGTAATTATGACTGGTAGCCGCTGTCGACTTGTCATAGCATCCAATTTTGTCAATGAAGTAATCTTTCCTTTACTTAGATAACGTCATTTTGTATGGATTTCGTAACAACATAATCGACGTATACTGTAGTTATCAATATTCCAAACTTAATTACTAACCTCGTACCTCGTCCTTGTACATTTCTTTTAGTGTACCTTCACGTAGAATAAGATTCTTGACTTTCGGGCGTATCTTCAGGATTTGGACCTTCAACTTCGTTTACTGCGTATCTGGCCATTCGCATTCTGTCCTTTCATCTTCAAATCTCTATGAAGTTGTGTGTTTGTTACATATTCATAATCACTTTATTGCTATCTTTTGCAACACTCAACTGATGGGTCTTCTATATCCAGGAGATCTACTGTTTCTTTTTCCAACCAAAACGGCTCTTTCTTTTTCATGTTCGCCATCTGCTTTTGATGTGCTCTTTGGTATGGGAAGTATATGAAATATTTTTTGGTCAATAAATGTCTTCTCAGTGCCCTTTCCATTTATGATTTCCGGTGGGAAATCTCACTGCGAAACCAATTGCTTGTTGAGAGTGCTTCTCAGCCTCTCCACCTGTCATTGCAGCGATGCATTTAGGAATGCGTTGAAGTTTTCTGGTCAATAAATGTTTTCTCAGTACCCTTTTCATTTATGATCTCCAGTAGGAGATCTTGATGTGAAGTCAATAGCTTGATGTATTTAGGAAGGAAATGAAGGCCAATTTTTCCTTTTTCTGTTGTAGACCAATGGTTTGTTGAGAGTGCTTCTCAGCCTCTCCATCTATCATTGTAACGATGCATTTAGGAAGACAATGATGACCAATTTCCTTTTTCTGTTATAGTTGACAAGGACACAACTATAGCCTGCTTCAAATCGTGGCTAATTGTATTTTGCTTATTTTGTTTCTCTTATTTGTAAGAAACATTTGATAATGAAGGGTTTTACTTCGAATGTATTTCGCTCTTGTTTACCTGAACGTGATCGCTCAATTTACCTTATTTTGTTAATGTGGTGCGTGCCATATTTGTTCATTTTCCCATATGGAAGGAACATAATTTTTTTTAAGTACTTACCATTAATAAACCTTATATGCTTTATGCCATCTAAATTCTCTAAATAGTAAGCTCCGTTAGGCAATATGTTCCTCACTCTATATGGTCCTTCCCAGTTGGGTGACCACTTGCCGTACTTTAGATCTTTGCTATCCAAAGGGAGTATCGTTTTCCACACCAAATCGTTCAGACTAAAGTATTTGGCTACGACTTTTTTGTTATAGAATTTAGCCATCTTTCGTTTTTGCACCTGTAGTCTATCTAGGACGTCCAATTTCAACTCGTCCAATTCCAACAAACTTTGGGTTAGTGATTCTGCATAATCACCATCACTTAAATAATTCTCTAAATAGTAAGCTCCGTTAAGCAATATGTTCCTCACTCTATATGGTCCTTCCCAGTTGGGTGACCACTTGCCGTACTTTAGATCTTTGCTATCCAAAGTGAGTATTGTTTTTCACACCAAATCGTTCAGACTAAAGTATTTGGCTACGACTTTTTTGTTATAGAGTTTAGCCATCTTTCGTTTTTACACCTGTAGTCTATCTAGGACGTCCAATTTCAACTCGTCCAATTCCAACAAACTTTGGGTTAGTGATTCTGCATAATCACCATCACTTAAATATCACTTAAATCATTTTGTAGGCTTAAATAAATTCACTGTACTTTGATGTCCATAGGCAACACCGCTTTTTGTCCATAAATAAGCTGAAATGGAGTTACTTTGGTACTCGAGCGTGGTGATGTCCTGTAAGCCCATAAAGCTTTGTTTAAACATTCATGTCAATTTTTCGCGTTTTCATCTATCATCTTTCTTATGATATTTTTCAGAATCTTTTTTGAAGATTCTGCTTGTCCATTAGATTGAGCGTAATAAAGCGTGGAGTTCACTAGTCGAATCCCAAACTCGCTCAAAAATTCCTTCACTTGATCCCCATAAAGTTTGTGGTATTCTAAACCTATAGATAATGTGGTCACAAATAAAGTCTATAATACTTTTCTAAGAGATCTCCCTTAAAGGTATTGCTTCCACTCATTTAGTGAAGAAATCAGTTGCAACTATTATGAATGTATGTTGCTTGGATGATGGTGGATAAATCTTCCTTATCAAATCTATCACCCAACCTTTAAACGACCAAGGCTATTACTATCCACAGTAAAGAGTTGCCGGCGCTCTTTTTATTGGGCCATGCTTTTGGCATCCTAAACAACTCCTTGCATATTGAACGCGTGATTCCCTCATCTTGGGCCAAAAGTCTCCACTCCTAATAATCAACCACCTCATTCTTTGGCCAGTCCGATGGGCTACACATATCCCTTCGTGCACTTCAGTCATGATTACTTTGGCTTCTTGTAAATTTACACATTTTAATAACACACTATCTGGACGTTTCTTGAATAACTATTTGTCTTTAGTGTGTAATGCAATGAGCATAGTTTCATTTTCCTATTTTCCTCTTTGTTGGGTTTTTTAGAAATCTTCTTATTTCTCCCTCCAATCTATTGCATCCCCATCTTCTATGTAATGAACATTGCTTTTTCTTGCCCTCCGTTGTACTTGGTCAAGATTACCATATACTCACAAGCGGATTCTACATTTAGCATTTTTGAGTAACCCAATGCCATTTGGGCTAATTCATTTGCCAAATCGTTATACATCCTACTAACATATTGAAGCTCCACTTGATCAAATTCTTCTAATAACTCCTGGGCGATTTCGTACTGCTTTATGATAGAATCTCTTTGGCATTTAAAATCACCAATCAACTGGTAAATTACTAATTGAGAATCGCCCCTAACGATTATATTCTTTACTCCCATTGCTAGAGGATTTATTAAAATAATTCATACCCCTGCCCCTCCAGAAGTTTTCGATACATCAAAGTACAAAACCCAAGATTTTAATTCAAATTAATCCACTTCCAATTAAATTTCTTTGGGCAGATCAAGGCAATGATGACTTAATTTGTCCAAAAAGTTAGCCAATGCTTGATTTTTAACTACCTTTTGGGGTAAGTGTCGTATTTCAAATTCCGATAATGCCAAAGTCCAAAGGCCTATCCTTTGGTGTAAAATGGGGCGAGAAAACATATACTTAACCAAATTAATATTAGAAATCAAATAAACAGTTACAGGCCGTAAATATGCCCTTAGTTTAGTACACGTGAAATATTAAGCTAAACATAACTTTTCAACAGCAGAATAATTACATTCACATTTTGTTAACTGCCTACTCAAATAATAGATCGCCATTTCTTTACCAAACTGATCTTCCTGCGCGATCATTCCGGCTATTGATTCTTGTTCAGCCGATATGTACACTTTCATTAGACGTCCTTGGATATGTGATACCAACACTGGTGGACATAACAAATATAACTTCAGGCTATCAAAAGCCTTTTGATATTCTTCCTTCCAGACGAACTCATCCTGTTTTTTCAGCTTTAAGAGAAGCGAAAAAGCTTTCGTTCGCCCTCTTGATTGAGCATCTGGCTAACAAATGTTGGACGATCTTCCCCTTTGTCGCCAATGTTCACCTTTACCAAAGGATCTTGTGCTTGAGCATGCCCGTGTTTGGAAATTTCCATTACTTCTCCATCTAAATTCCTTGGAGATGCTTCCTCTTCTAGACAATCAACTTTGCTAACTTCTCGACCAATGTTTTGCTCTACCTCGAACACT
>CAIGRS010238247.1:0-19576 GCA_903798395.1 Fraxinus floribunda
GTCAGTGGTCTCCATTAACTTATTTATAGCTCTCTTGTGCGCTTGTATAGTGATCGGTTATCTATTGGAGGAGAATCGTTGGATGAATGAATCCATTACTGCGCTTGTAATTGTGAGTGTATATACACATATATGTGGACTTCTATGTAATGTATGTGTTTGGTTCGTGCACACGTGGGTTTTTGGACAAATGTTTTACTCTTCATACGTGTGTTTTAATCTATCTTGGGATGGGTAGCAATAGTACTCTAAGTGTCTAACACCAACTACTAATATCATAGTAATCAATTTGTACACACGCACACACATTACATTAATAACTTGTGTGACTAGATACTATAGTATTGTGATATTACTGCATTGTTAGCCTGATAAAATGGAAAAATTTTAGATGCTTCATTTATACTTGAGATTTCCTGGGCTCCATGTTTCTGAGGTTCGTAGAGCTCAATGTCAACCTTTGAGCTTATTTACATTTTATGCATTGGCCCTGAACTTGATTGGCAAAGGAGTTCACTGATTGATGGTGTAAAATAAGCTGCTCGGGTGTTCTGATTTCTTAGGTTCATTATTAAGCACGTGACATCGAACATGCTGCAGTTTGAGCGTAGAGTTCATGAAATTATGATGACTTCTGAAAGCTGAACATTAGCATTATGTAATTTATCTTTCAATCTTATCGCCCAATTATTAGTTTTATGATTTTGTTTCATTATTACCAACTTTAGTTGTTTGTTATTCATAATTGGGTATGCAATATCATGATTCTCTAGGTTGGTTGTACTCTACCATTATATATAAAAATAATTAACTTCCACATAATATTCATTTCAATATCTGCGAAGAATGTTATTGATGATTGTTGATTGTTTTGGAAGGCTGAAACACTTATTGGGTACCTGAGAGAATCAAGACAAGAAGCTTTTACTTCAAGTCCTTAAAGAGAGGTGCTTAAGATGGTTTAATAGTATATTGTATCTAGGAAGTGTTTGGATGGAATTGTACATTGGTTATGTAATTTGCTAGTTTGTGAACAAATAAACTGGACGAATTTGTAGAAACAGGCCTGTAGAAGTTTAAGTAACTGGTGGAGTAGGCGAGTAGCTGTGTTTTGTGTTCTGCGGTACAAAAGGGCCATTTTTGTATTTGTAGTCAGTTGTATGCACCTTATGAATCTTGGTTTTGATGAAGAGTAATCTACCAACAATCTAGTTAGTGGAATGATGGATGAAATAATTGTATTGTTTATCTCCTTTTTAGATAGGTCAAGTTGTATCACATTTGAATTTTGTATTGATTCAAAAATTTAGCAATTTCAAAATTTGTTCACAAAGTGAAAAGTGTCATATTCAATTTTAGCTGTTAATTACCATATATAATTGTAAAAAAAAAAAAAAAAAAGTCTACCGCAACGTTTAAAAAACGCTGCTAAAGGGGGTCTACAACAACGTTGAAAAAACGCTGCAAAAGGGTCTACCGCAACGTTTAAAAAAAGCTGTAAAAGGGAGTCTAGCGCAATGTTTAAAAAACGCTGCAAAAGGGGATCTACCGCAACGTTTAAAAAAACGTTGCAAAATGGGGTCTATCGCAACGTTTAAAAAATGCTGCAAAAAGTCGTCCCTCAATGGCAACATCGACCTTCACAACACTTGAAAAAACGCTGCAAAAGGTCTTTTGCAACATTTTTGATCGCTACAAAAGCCCTTTTTTGGTGTAGTGATTGTTCCATACCTTGCAACTAGTGCAAATGTATGTGTAAAACCCACTCCATACTTCTGAGCATAACCCTTGATAACTAGCGTTTCTTTCAGCTAGTTGATAGACCCATCAGGAAATAACTTCGTTTTATACACTCATTTAACCCCAATAACTTGCTTATTCACTGGTCTGTCAGTCAATTTCCATGTGTTATTCTTTTCTATCATTCTAATCTCTTCCTCCATTGCAGCCATCCAATCAGATGACTTAGCTACTTCAACAAAGCTTGCAGGCTCTATAATTACAGTATTACACCTTGCATAAATGTCTGCTAAAGGCCTCATCTTTACTCTGCCATTATCTGATTCTGAGTTATCATCAAGTTCTATTTCATCTTCACTGATTTTTCCTTCTTTGTTTTGACGAATTAGTCCTCTTGTTGTTTTTCAACAGAACTTGCCTCCCAATTCCACATAGCTTCTTTATTCACCTTGATATCTCTGCTGGAGATTAGGATTTTAGACTGAGGACTGAACACCCTATATCCTTTCGCATTGTTGCAATAACCAACCAATATCCCAACTTCAGCCTATCACTCAATTTATCCCTTTTTGCATCAGGAATATGGGTGTAACAAACACTCCCAAATACTTCTAGATTTGAGATATCTGGTTTGACATCATACGAGGCCTCATATGGAGTCTTCTTCTCCAATGCTTTTACTGGCAAACGGCTAAGAAGATAAACAGTGGTGTTAACTGCCTCAACCCATAACTCCTTGGGAACTTTTTTCTCAATCAACAAACAACTAGCCATTTCCATCACAGTCCTACTTTTCCTCTCACTGACTCCATTCTGTTGGGAGAGAATAGGGAATGGTTAGTTGATGCTTAACACCTTCAGCTTTACAGAAATTATCAAATTGTCCACAACTATACTCAGTTCCATTATCAGTTCCGATTGTCTTTATTTTGCAGCCACTTTCATTCTCCACCATTTTCTTGAATGTTTGAAACACAATTGCAACTTCTGATTTAGCTTTCAAGAAATAAACCTAACACATTCTGGTTATTGCATCAATGAAGAGGATGAAATAATGTGGTTATTTTCTTAGGACCACATGCATCTGAGTGCACTAACTCAAGTTTATTGACAGCTCTTCTTGATTGATTCTTAGGGAATGACAATCTCATTTGCTTTCCAAGTTAACAGAAATTACAGACACAGACATCATCAGTGATTTTAGGCAGGCTTTCAACAAGATTAAAGTCATACATTTGCCTAAGTAAAGTATGGCTAGCATGACCAAATCGTCTATGCCATAAAGAAGACTAACTTTCTTTAGCTAAACATACAGGTTTAGTGACATTTTTTCAATCTATAGGAAAGTTTCTATTCCTCATTTGAATTGCCATTAACTTATTTTCATTTTCATCTAGTATAGTGCAGGTTTTACCTTAAACATCAAGACATGATTTTTCTCTAGCAATCGCCCTACACTAACTAAGTTTTGATCTATCTCGGGTACATATAACACATCAGGTATATGTCTAATACCTGTTGAAGTTTGAACAACAATCATCCCTATGCCTTTCACCTCTGTAAAGTCTCAATTTCCCCACTTTAACTCTGGACCTGTAAGCTTTATTCAATTCAACAAAGATGTTGGAGTTTGCAGTCATGTGGCAACTACAACCATTATCTAATAACCAGGTTTCAACCTTGCTCTGCGCCTTGATAGCAGAGAACGGGTGCTCTTCTTGTATTTCATCCTGGATTTCTGCCATTTTTGCTTACTGCTGAGGTTGTTTTCTCCTTTTATTTTTACACACTTTTTCAACATGGTCAAATTGTTTACAGCCTCTATACTGAACTTCAGGCCTATACCAACACCATTTGGGTGAATGCCCTTTTCTTTTACAATGAGGACAAGGTGCAAACTTATCCTCTTTGCTTCCAGTTTTACTGCTTCCTGGTTCCTTCTTTTCAGACTGAAATTTCTTCATTCTAAGGCTCGTTTGAGTTTTATATTTACCCTTAACAAACAGAGCTCCTTCTATTTGTTCCTTTGCCTCATTAACCTTTTTTGTTCAGTTGCCTTCAAGGTATTAACCAACTCAGCCAAGGTTATAGATGACGGGTCTTTAGAATCCTCCAGTGATGAAATCTTGGCTTCAAACTTTTCAGGTAGGCTTATTAAAACTTTTTCAACTACTCTTTTATTAGGTAAATCACCTTCCAATAGCCTAATCTGATTTACAACATTTATCAGGCTATCTACAAAGTCCTTCACTACCTCAGTTTCTTTCATTTTCAAAGTCTCAAAGTCTCTTCTCAAGTTAAGTACTTGCATTTGTCTTGTCTGTTCATTTCCTTGGAATTCCTCCTTGAGTCTATCCCAAGTCCCTTTTGTTGTCTCATAAGTCATTATTCATGTGAAGATGGCAGACTGGATGCAAGAGAGAGCTTTTAACTTTTTTGCAACATCCTCACTGTGTTGTTTGATTTGAGCAACCATGGGGTTTGCTCTCAAAGGTGGAGGTTCAACCCCTATTTCAGTTTTCCCCCATAGATCATAAGCTTTGAGGTAGGCTTTCATCTTTGCAGCCCAGAAGTTATAGTTTTCTCCAGTGAAGGCAAAGGGTAGAGGTGCTGAGAAGCCAGTTGCATCTTCTTTCTTGTCAACTAAGATTAACTTGATTGGTTGCTAATTTTCTGCTTCATGTGCTATTTAACTTCTTCTTGGTCCCTTCCAAGATCAATGATGCTCTGATACCATGAAAGTATATGAAGAAATACAAAGATAACGAAAAAGTGACCAAAATGTATTACTTACCGGGTCGTGTAGTTCTTACCAGTATGGATAGTTCTTACCGGTTTGCTTAATGCTTATCGGATTGTGTAAAAGCTTGCGAGATTGTGTGAAAAACTCTATCCGGCTGGTTCATTTCATTGCATTATATAAACATACAAGACACATGCTTGTAAACAACTTTCTACCTACTCCAATCTAAGTTAAACTACCAACTATTTGTACTCAAATCACATGACATTAGATAAAAAAATTCAGCAACCATTTGATAGCAAAAACTTGACGGCAAAAATGTCATGCTACACTCAACAGATACCATGACTGATCCAGCCAATGAGAAGCAGCTAAGGAGACAGTTTCCGAAGGACATCCATCTTGGATGTCAATAGGAGTTTCACCTTGAACGGTTATTCCAGCCTGCTAGTTATTTGCTATGTGCATCTTGTAGGATTGATTACATCGATATCATAAGGCAAACAGTCAGTTAGTGCAGTAGAAAAAAAGCCGTCCAAATACTCAGTGCAGGCCAGTATTACACTCTGGACTAGGTAGAATATATTAATTTCTGGGTGCCATCATTCAAGGGAAGAGGAAACTGTAAACAATTATATTATCAATATAAATTCGTATTACTGAAAATTCTTTCCTCTGAGTGTTTTGCCATTGTCTTTTTCAATGTTTCGACATTGTCTGTTTTAATGTTACGTATACACTTATCATGGTAGTCGATGACATAACGACGTTTGGGAATGTTACAGCTGTTTCTGCTTTCCTTTTGGATTCTTGAGAATGAAAATCGACCTTCACCATTTGGTTGTCTCAGTATACAAGAAATTTGAATTTTGCTGGAATTTTTGTTTTTATTTTGGATTTCTTCCTCTTCATCTTTAGCGTGCAAGTCTGCATCCTTTAGCGTTTGCTCTTCGTAGGTCCCTACTTGGAAATGAATAGGTACATGATAAAAGTGAAAAATACATTAAAATCTTGTATACCGAAAGACAAGCTTCTGGTGCAGTACATGTTATGCCAGAATTTTGTGAGATTGTATAGGGAAACCTTAAATCTTCAGAAAGTGTTAAGGGCTAGTAGCAATATGGGACTGAAATTTAGGGTTTCAATGTGTCAAGTAAACTGTCTATTTATTTAGGCCTTTGTCTTCTCACATCTAGAGCACTTAAATTTTTAAATCTGAAGCACTCTAAAGTGGAATAAGGGAAGCTTAATTTTCTCACTCAAACAAAACATGTTTGGAAGGAAATCTGGACAATAGTTAAAAATAAAAAAGAAGGTTATATTATCGAATACGAAAGTTTAAAATCAGGTTCGATGCACCAACAAAATGTTTTTGTATCAAACATTTAATCATGTACCTGATGGGTGGGTGGGTGGGGAAGGGGGAGGGGGAGGCTTCAGAAAATGAATGGAAAGGCACCATTCAGTACTGCAAAGTAGGTTAAAGGCCATTCATTTGCTGACATGCTTATCCTTTTGAACTTTACATTGTCCTCCAAACTTATCTTTATTGAATGCTAGTAAAAACTGACCACGTATAGCACCTTTGATAGGAAAGATTCGAAAGCATTAGACAAATCATGCTGATAGGAGAGATTCGATAGCATTAGACAGATCACGGGAGAAAAAGATAGTAAATTCTTATTTATTATACTATCTAATCTCTTCTAATACTACGCACCAAACGTGTACTAAGAGACAAATACACATCAAGATTCAAGTAATTGTGGATCTGCATCACATAGTCATATAATCCTCTTAACCAAATATTTTCCTGAAGTGAATCTTAATGTGTATGAACATTAATTAATGCTGAACTAACTTCTTATTGGAATTAATTTTACTAATTCAATAACATTATTTGAAGGGAACAACATAATCTGAATTGGAAAATTGAATAAAACAGTTTAAATTTATTTTGTTTAGTATTAGGAATTAATCTTGCAATCATATAAAATGGGGTGAAAAATTGAAAGGCTTGTTTTGAGAAAAATTACATGTAACTTTAGAAGGAAAGAGGGTACAAAATTGAACTTCAAGAACTCAAAAATATAGGATTAATTACATCTTTCTATGGACTTTAGTGTATGTTTTTCTTTAAATTGGTCTATACCATGTACCAAAAATAACCCAAGTAGATAGTACTTGAAATTTGTAAATTGTCATACATTTTCCTTCTTCATTTTACTGCACTTCTTTTCAATATATAAAAGTTCTATTGTGACAAGTGAAGAATTGGGACAATTACATATCAAGTAATTAATTAGATCATGGCTTGCAGGAGAGGAAAATTGAAATGACCAAGGTGATTAGCCTTCTATAAAATGATGTTTATCTATCTGAAAAGGTTACTAATCTATACCCTAATCTCAAAAATTCAAATGGGGTTTGTTTCTTGCCTTACATTTGTCTCTTCTTCATGGCTTGTTTATTGTTGTGCATCCACACCTTGAAAACCTGCCTCTTCACTCCCATTTCATTGCAGAACTGCTGCAATTCTTGTTCATCTTGTTTCTGAATTTTCCATCCCAGCCTTGTAGCAAATTCATGCATCCTATCTTTCTGTTTTTGACTAAATTTTGTCCGAAATCTCTTCTTGGACCCCGAAGATGATGGCTGCACAACCTCATGTCCTCTAGCGTTGGACCGAAACATGTTGAGATCTTCACTAGCTGACTCCGCCCCAGCTCCAGCCCCACCGTTGTTTCTGCCGAAAGCCACGACTGTAGGCGGCGTACGGCCACTTGGAGGATTGGCGGTAAAATGCTGATTCTGCCGAGGAAGCATTGTAGGCTGCGGTTGGTTGTGAAATAACGGGTTCCGATGGATATTGTTATTGCTGGAGTTGGGATTGTATGCGTAGTAGTGAGACGTGCCAGTTTGTGGCTCTCCATCAGCCTCCCTTCGATGGAAACTCCGGTGGCAATCACAAGCAGCACATCTTAAGGCTTCTGGGGTGCCCTCTTCTCCACTAGGCATGAATTCTCCACATCCATCTAAAACATGACTTCCTACACTTGCAGCATGATTCTTTAGGCATTCTTTATATTTAATAGTATCAGTAGGCTTGGAAGATGTTGCTGGTGGATCATGTGGCTGTGGGGGTGGATCTACCCTCGAATTTGAAGCACCACCCGTTGTTCCACAGGCCTCTGTGGCTGGATCTGGATCTGGGATCGAATCTTTATGTACAAGAGACGGCTGTGGGTGTGGTTGTGGCAGTGATGAATTGAGCTGATGCTGATTTAGTGTATGTGTTGTACTAAAAATAGCACTTCCGCGGAAGGTTGAAACCGTTGCATTTCCTCTTCTATCTGGCGGAGTGGAAATTATAGGGGCAAGAGGCAGCTTGACTGGTGATTCTTGGTTGAGCTGGGGTGGATTATAACTCACAGAATTTGGCATCCCTATAGCACTTTCTTGACCATTACGTTCCATAAGAAACTATATTTACTCAGAACAACCAATTCGATCTTCAAAATCACTTCTGTCTAGGAACCATTATCAACAAATTCTGTTACTCCACCTAGTAATCTTAGAGTCGGTCTTCCATTTCTTTCTATTTGAACAATTTTTGGGTGCCTAATCCACCACCCCATTTCTCTGAACTCTATAAAAATTGACCTAAATGGTTTAAATTCAAGAAATCTTGAAGGTAAAGCTATAATCTTACAATCTTGAAAACTAATTTTAAACACAAGACTAGACCATTGGCTGCAAACTAGAGGAAAATAGTCTTTCAAGTGTGATCAAACGAGAGAAAACTAGATTGCACGGAAGCTTCTAAGACAATGAGAAATTGTGAAGAAATTAAGGAGAAGTTTGTGTCTCCTAACAGCCATCAGTTTAACATTCTAAGGCATAAACCAAATGGGTTGTTTTTGTTACTGTGTGCAGACGAGTGACAATGATATATAGTGCAGTGATGATAGACTTACACTACAAAACAACCGACAAGCTCATTTGGGTTTTCTTCCACAGCCTGCACAAAGGTCCACTGTCCCATTATTGCCTCACCCTTGCATTCTTACCGTCTATGATGCCACTCAAACCCTAAAACATGTGTGTGAGAGAGAGAGAGTGATTGATGGAATGTAACTTTGGTGGAATCCTCCTCGTGTTAACTTGAGTTTGATGTTAAGAACCCATATTAAGATGCTATTACATTAGACAGCATCTGTGTAATAGTGAGAGATACAGAGTTTTTGAGGTTGTGGGGGGGATGAATTTAGGGTGGGTTTGAGTCTCGTTATTTTGGAATAATTTATTTTGGAGTTGTAAATTGATGGATAATGTGTAGTTGAAAAAAACAAAAATTATTGATATGATGAAAAATATTATTTTATTGAAAATGTATGGTTGAAAATGAATAAAAAAATGAGAATGAAAATTTTAATTTGATTCAAATAAAGACTTAAAAGTGAAAATGATGGTCCACAGCACACACAGCATTTGTTCCGTGTTTGCGTGTACGTAAGATTCTCCTCCCTCCCTCCTTTATTTGGCACTCTCCTTCTCACTCACTTTCCGATTGGAGAGGATGATCAGCTAAATTAAGATTAAGCCATAAACATTAAAATTTTCATTCTATTTTTTTACTCATTTTTAATCATATATATTTTTAATAAAACAATATTTTCCATCGTATCAATAATTTTTCTTTCTTTTTCAACCACACATTATCCTTCAATCTATTATTCTAAAATAATATGGCTCAAACACACAATAAGAGCTTCTTCAACAGTACTTTTAAATATTTAGAGAGTGTTTGATAGATATTATTGAGGGAATAATGTATTTTAAATAGTGACATGATGAGAAATATTTAGTTAAAAAGTAAAAATAAGTTATTGATGTAATAAAAAATATTATTTTATTAAAAAATACGTAATTAAAATTGAGTTTTGAAATAATGTATTTGGAAAGAATGCGTGTCAAGCAAAGACTTATAAATTGTGGCTATTGCCCCCAGGGCAAATCTCCCAGTGGCAAATGGGAGGACGGTTAGGGCTCAGCGCGGTAGTGTGCAGAGTTCGATTCCCCTCAAGGTGGAATTGGCTTTGTTGCAAGCGAGAGTTACCATAGGGTTAATAGCCCAAACCTATCCATAAACTCTCCACCCTGGCTCCTGGAAGGTACATCCTGCGATTTACCTCCTCCACGATAGTCCAGAGCAGGGTGGGTGAGGACCCTCAAAGTTGGGGTTCAACCTTTTTATAAATTGTGGCTATTTAAGAATGCATGAATAATTAGTGAATAATTAGTAGATAAAAAGTATGCGTTAAAACACGACACAAACTCGCGTGAGAGGACAACAATGAGCGAAAGAACAACCTTGGTCCACACGTTGATTGGAAATGCTATCTATTCTAGATAGAGGGCTAGATTTTGGTTTCAAAACGTGTTTTAGTCAGTGCGTGGTTTGAGTGTGGGTGATTGTTTTGTCAGCATCAATAGTTGCCCGGTTCAATATGTATTTCCATTGATATCTTGGCTCGTTTTGTTTAATAAGATCTTGTTTGATTTATATTTATTTATTTTTGAATAAAGTTACTTGTTCAGGCTAAAAAAATAGATACAATACAAATAGACTGATTTGACAATGTATGCGTAGATATTTTTATTTTTCAAACTGTCCATGTATGGACATGTGTCCCTTCTGTTTTTGAGTATGTCTTTTAGTCTGTTCATGTAGAATGATTGATATTTTTTTTAAGAATAGATTTGAATTTTTTTTTTTTTTTTGAAAAAGAATTGTTTAAAAAATATGAAAAAAATAGTAATAGGTTAACATATAAAATTATTTTATTGGTCGAATGTGTAATTCAAAATAAGTTCGAAAATTTAAAAATTTCTACCAAACATGATCTAAATGTTAATCTTTGGACTTTATAGCATAAAAAAATGAATTAGGGTTTGCTAGTTGGAAATTATTCTTAATGTTGCCCTGCTTTTTGCTGATTGGGGCCAAGCCATTAATTAAATAAAGAAAATTAGTTAGAGGTAGATGATTAAACTAATAGTCATAGACAATAATTCCTTCTTCATTTTCATACCTAGTTGAATTAGTAGCCGGGAATGATACACGTTTTCAAAGCCTGGCCATATCCCTATACATTCCAAGGTTTATATACTGTTAATATTCCATTCGTCCTATAAAAATAGAATTATTTTCTTTTTTTATATATCTTAAATTATATGTCATTTTCTTCGTTAAGAATATAATTAATTCCTTAATTTTCGAACGCGTCCTTATTTAATGTGTTTTATTATCAATAAATATGAATTACTCTTGTTATAAAACTTTTATTTAATGTTATGTGGGTTAAAAAAATGTAAGTAAAATTTATATTTTTAATTATATTTTCTTAATTTGTATTAAAAATAAAAATAATTTTATCTTATGGGACCCAGGAAGTATATCTTATTCTTCATATTATCATTACTCTTGGTAACAATACAAAAGCAAATATGAGTAGTGGGGGTCCTTTCATGCAAACTTTTCTAATCACATTGACTTGAAAATAGACTTTGAAATTTGATTACTATTTTGAGTTTAAGATAAGATTAAATTTCACAACTAAACTCTTTGAATCCTGATACCATGATCAAGTCTCAAAATTTAAATTTGAAAGGTTACCCAACTTTTTTTGGTGTGTGAACTCAAAAGGGAGACGTTCTTAAGAAGAATAGTCCAAGCATCCATAGGTTAATTATTGTTTTTCACATTTATAGTATATGGGATTTTTACAAATGAACTACTAGGTCAATTGGGAACACAGATTATTGAATTAAGATAAATTTGTTTTCTTTTTTTGGATATTCCAAATTACACGTGTTAGTTAAGAGATAGAATCCCACATCGAATAAAGATGAAAACACAAACCAATTTATAAGAGTTCATCTTTATTCGATGTGAGATTCTATCTCTTAACATGCCCGTGCAAGATGGTGACTCGTTTGAACAGACTAATCTTGAAATTCTTATGCTCAATTTTTTTTAGTCTTAATCGGATCAAATTGCTCGTTGGAACTTAATAAACTCTGATAGCATATTAAGATTTGGGGTTCCATTTTAAAATACAACCTTATTAAGAAGAGTAGCTCAAACTCTTATAAATTAGTTTGTGTTTTTATCTTTATTTGATGTGAGATTCTATCACTTAAAAATACATCACTTTCCTTATTTAGAGTATAATTAGTTTTCAGTATGTCTTTATTTAATGTGTCTATTATCAATAAATATAAACTACTCCTATTTAAACCACTATTAATGTAGGGATATATTAGGAAAAGTGTAAGAATAATTACTTATATTTTCTTAATCTGTGTGTAAATAAAAATAAGTTTATTTTTATGAGACGAATGGAGTTAAATGACAACAAAAATTAACAACATTATTTTATGTCTCCTTTCTTTTTATTTTAGATCTTTTCTAAGTCAACACATGAATAATAGGGATGCCAAATGCAGGCTGCCCTGATAGGAAATAAAAAAAAAAAAATTAATTCATGCCTCGTCTTGCCTCATCTTTCAAAAATCCTTAATAGAGTTGGGGATGTAGGAAAATGACATATTTGAACTACCCCGTTTTGTAATTTACTAATCCTAAAAAAATGTGAAAAAGTTCGCAAAGTTTTGAACCGTGAACAAGAAGAAATGTCAATCACAATGGTGGCCCTTTTGTGTTTAAAAAGAAAGGAAAAGGAAAATGCGGATGAAGATTATCGAGTCACATCACAAATTACAATCATCTATTCCTAGTCAAATTTTTTTATGATATCGACAAGTCATTCTTTGCTAATCTTTTCTGCTTTGTTTTAATTTTATGTAAAAAAATTGTTGGGACGTTAAACTCAATAGAGCGATAAAAATTCATATAATTTGACAAAAAAAAAAAGAGTAATATTATTCAACATCAATGGTGTTTAGCACCAATTTAAGTAATAAATACATGATATTAAATGATATATCCACTTAAATATGATGTTACATGATTCATTAAATTTAACATATCAATTATGGTCATCTAAACCGGTGTTCTATCACAATTGGTGTCAGATAACATTATTGAAAATAAAAAACGAGGTTTAATCGATATCCACTTTAGTTAGGTAAATGGTAATTGCCAATTGACACCACGGACACTTGAAATACTTAATTTACGCAAGGAAATTGAGTTGAGGGTGTCAAAATGGTGAGTAACTTCGGAACATTCACATGTATACGGTGTTTTTTTTTTTTGAATATATACAAATACTTTATAAGTAAAACTTACTTATAATTGTACTTTTTTTAAATCAATCGAGCTGATTGGACCGATTTCATGAGTCAATGAATTGAAAAATCTAACGCTACATAGCTTGCTATATATGCATATTAATCCATGTACCGACTCAATCAGTTTGGGGCAAGCTTCGATCTGATTTTGTTATGGGTAAGATTATTTAATAATGACTACAAACCGTATGGAAGTACAACATGGGATATATGGCATGTTGTCCAATTCAGTATTAATATTTTATTCCCGAATGATGTTCAAGCTTTATCCACATTACAAGAAAAATTATTAATTTTGATAAACGTTTTACATTCTTCTTTGTAAATAAAATTTGTTTAACACATTAATGTTTTCACATATACCTTTGTTGGTGTGCGATCTTGCGCCTCATTTTAAAAAGTTAAAAAACAATTTTGAGCTACGTTAGATCAAACACTTAGAACATGGTTTATAGATCCGAACGCTAGTCACCGTTATAGGAACATCATGATTAAAAATTCCTTAAAAGCTACACCACCTAATGATTAACCACTCCATGAATAACAAGTGACATTCTGACATCATCTCCACATTCTAGGACAATTAAAAGTCAGCAATGATTATCTAGGTGACAGATAATCATAGCCTACGTCACTGCTACGACCTAGAACTCATAATAACTTGTTCGGCCGACCTCCACAACCAATCAGGAACCTTAAACGAAGAGCGGTGGCACTGTAATTGATATGGCATAGAACAAGGAAGTTGTTTGATGTAAAAGTCTATAAATAGAGGCAAATGGTTCCATATATTAGTAATCACTCTACTAAATTTCTATTATGTTAGTCTAAATTTGTCATGTCATTTTTAGTCATCAACAACCTTTAATCTTTTGGTAATCTAAACACCAAACAAAAATATATCAAAAAAGAACAAAAAATATTAGTGTTCTTTCACAAACAATCGGGAATATTTGTATTCAACATTAACCATTTGGCATTTCCTGCCAATTAATCACCTATGAAATTACTCCATAGGAAATCTTCTATGAATTAATATCAATCGAAAAATTTACGTCACGAACTTTGCACTTACGGTGTGTTTGATTTTAAACATAGATTTTGCATGGAAAAAAAAAAGAATTATGAAAATGGTCAATTAAATGTGTTTGATTGACTTCATCTTCAATCTAAAAAATGTTGTACTTCTCCATAAAGTTGAGTTTTTTTGGAAATTGTGAATGATCTAGAAAAATATTTACCCATTGTAAAGAAAATACTTTGTTTTTGAAGAAAATATGATTAGGTGACCAACTTTTCAAAAATCTTTTTTATAGAAAAAAATGGTAATCAAACACTCCAAAAGTAAGATTTTTGATTAAAAAAATGACATTTTTAATGAAAAATAAAATCAATATGGATTTTGTGATAAAAGTTTAGGGGAAAATTACACAACTACTCCACTATAACAATTACATTTCAAACATAACAATCTTGTCAAAATATTTTAAAATTCAGGTGTTAACTCAAATTTTTAATATTAATGAATAATATTATAAAACTGAATTAATCTATTTACCTATCCCATCAACACCCTCAAACCCTAAACAATTTCCCTCTCCACTCACTCTCTCTCTCCCTTCTCTCTCTATCACAACGCATCTCCCTTTTCACTCTCTCCCTTCTCTCTCTATCACAACCACCGGAAAGAAGGAGCACAGCTGCTGTGATAACGTTACTACGGTGGCGTGAGTGACGCTGTGACACTCACACCACTGCCTGCAGTAGCAGTAATGCTGCGCAGTTGTTATACTATTGTGCTGACGAGGACCTTAAAGATTGGGAGGTGGTGCCACCGATGTTGGCGGATGCCGTATGGATTTTCAATTTGGGGAGCATTTTGGGCGATTCGGGGTAGACCTTTTGTTGATGGATCTGATATGGGAAGAAGGTTTTGAGATTGAGAGGTTTTTAGTAGTTAGGTAAAACACTCGATTAGTTGATCTGGGGAAATTTGGATTTATTTCTAGTCTACCTCTGTTTTCTCTTCATCAATTTGCTTTGGTGTCGAGGTTTACTGGTGCGATGTGGTGGTGGTGCGTTTGCGATTGCGGTGGTGGCGATGGTGGTGGATGTACAATAATTCTTGTAGTGCAATAATTCTAGCTAAAGCATAGTAGAATCTTGGTTTGTCTGTTTATTACCAGGGCGACTGGAATGGAGCTGGTGCTCATGCCAATTATAAATAATGTTTTAGATGAATAATAGAAGATACCTTTTATTTGACTATGGAGTGGATCTCTCAAATAACGTTGTTTTAGCACCAAGTATATGAGAAATGATGGAGGCTTGGAAGTTATAAAGAAGGCAATCAATACACTTGGACTTAGACATAAGGATCATATTTCTGCACATGGCAAAGGCAATGAACGTTGTCTTATTGAAAAAGACAAAATTGCCATTAACACCTTCAAATTGGTGAATATAAACTACTCCTTACAAGTTATTGAAATTTTTTATGAGCAATCATATTTAAACAAGGAATTAAACTAGTTTGCCAGAAAAAATTAACACACTTTTTGATCATATGGAAGCAATATCTTGATTCTGTTTTTTAACAACAAGGGGCGGCAAACTGTGGTGTTGGTCACAAATTATTTGGTTGACTATGACTAATAAATTCGTTGATGTGTGATCAATAAAATAATGGATGATTGATAAAATTGATAATTGTAACCAATAAATGATATGCGGTCTAAAAAATGTGAGATTACGACTAAATTTGTAATTGTGACTTCCATTTTGTTAAGTTGTGATCAATTAATTTGATGATTTGTTATCGATAAATAATTTGAGACCAATTAATTTGATAATTTGTCAACATGAAATAAATTGTGACCTATAAAACTTATGATTTGTGATCCAAAAATAATAAGTGAGTTATTAATTTGATAATTTATGATCGATAAAGAAGTGATATAAAATTTGTGATTTGTGATCGAAAAAATAATATGTGACTTATTAATTTGATAATCTGCGATCGATAAATCATTATGATTTAGTCGAAATCTCATATATTTGTGGAATGCACACAAAAGAGTCAAAATTAAGACATACATGATCGCAGACACTCACAATGAAAACATATTTTGTCACAATTGGTCACCGTTAACATAAATTTGTTCATAATTGATCACAACTAACATATATATGGGAACAAACTTCAAATGTAATGATTTGTGACAAACATTCATGGTTAACAAATGTCTGATTATGCATGTTACTGCGACAGAAACTTGGTCACATATAGTTGGAGTTAATACAAATGTGGTCACAAACAATCACAATGAAGACGGACTTGATCACAATAGGTCACAATTAACACAAACTTGGTCACAGTGGGTCACAATTAACATAGACTTGGTCATGAGAGATCATAATTAACATATAAAAGATCACAAATTTTTAATTATAAACATGTCATGTCACAAAAATTAACCATTAACAAATGTCTGGTTACGCATATCATTGTTAACATAAATTTGGTTACATACAGTCACGATTAAGACAAACCTAATCATAAACGGTCACAATGAATACAAAGTTAGTTATGAAATAGTCACAGATAATAGAAGTTTGGTCACAAACAATAACGGCTTACACAGATATGGTGACAAACCATAACAGCTTACACAGACATGGCCACAAATAGTTACTATTAAACAAAACCTAGTTGTATACAACAAAAAAGCCACAATTAATAGCTCACAAGTTATTTTAGAGTGAATGTCTGTGACTAGGTTAATCTTAATTGTGACGGTATGTGACCAAGTCATAATGGGTCACAATCAGTCACAATAAACATACACAGACTAGCACCACAATCATCCACCAGTCACAACTTACCATCACCTCTAATGCACCACAACTACCACATTCAACTCAAATTCATGTCCATTAATACTACCTTCAATGAACTGTGTTATTTGTAACTAACTGTGATCAAATTTGTTTTCAATGTGATTATCTATGACTAGGTCAATCTAATTTATGACTATATGTAACTAAGTCACATACAGTCATAGATCTGATCACAGACGGTCACAATGAAAATATATTTGATCACACTCGATGGCCGCCGCAACCACCACCTCACCAGGACAACATGCACCACCAACATCAGAACCATCCTGCCTATACCACCACCAACAACAGAACCATTCCACATATTAGAAAATTATCGATAGCATTTTTAAAACACCAACAATCATCCCAAAACTCTGGCTGAACAACATATATAATAAAACAACTACCCACCCTTCATCATTGCAGGCAGATCAAAAAATAAGCCTGGTTCATCCCGAAAAAAGGCCCAAATCCATTTTTCCTTTACCCTTCAGCATAGCAAAAAATACCAAGATACACTACAATCTTCTCAACTCATCCTTCATCATTGCAGCTAGTGCACTCAACCCAAAAATTGACACCTTTAGAATTCCATTATCATCTAGCAATAGATTTTTTGTTTCAAATTACGGTGATAAACATAGATTTGAGGTACCAACGACCAGGAAATCCACGATGGTAAACATGAAACCGACACAATACTTAGGCAACCACACCGGTACCCTATTACTCACACCATTATCCACACTCCCACTACCACTTTTCGAGCTACTATCACGACTTATATGAAGATTGCTTATCAAGAAACCCCACATCAAACACAGGGCGAGACTGCAGATCAGTTGACAACGCTCATCATTGCTTGCAGCAGTTCTGTGGTAGGCGACATCGCTCGTCACTGCAGCAGCATCGTAATTTCGATGCTTGTCGCTTGTTTCGCAGTGCCTCCAGTAATGGTAAGTTTTCAAGAGAACGACGTTGCGATTCTGACGCTCGTCGCTTGTCTCGTTGTGCCTCCAGCGGTAGTGTGCCATCAAGAGAGAAAGGTAGAGAGTGAAGAAAGAGAAAGACGATGGAGAAGTGATTTGGTGATTGGGGTAGGATTGAAATTTGGGGGGTGGGTGTGTGGTTATGCTATGATAAATCTATATTAATTAATTAAGAATTCTTAATTAACACATGATTTATGATTTTAAAACTAATTCCCCTTATTTATGAAAATCAGTCTTTAAATGTAGGTTTCTATGTAATATTTCCAAAGTTTTTTCATCATAGAAACAAATAATGGCCTGGATTTCGAGCTTTTACACATACCCAATTATTTGGATGATTGTAACCAATAAAAAGGTTAATTCTTGCCAATAAATAATATATGACCGATAAAATAGGTAATTTATGACTAATAAATAATATGTGACATACAAAATATGTGTGATTGTGACTAAATTTGTAATTGTAACTTGCAATTTGTAAATGTGATCGTAATTATGTGTTATTATGACATTGGACCTCTATTTGTGATATTGACTAGTTATTAGTTGGTTACAAATGTGACCAAAGTTTCTTATTTTTTAAAGATGTATCTTTATATTTTTGTAATTACGTATTTTTTTAATATTTTATTATAAGAACGTGTGATTAAAAATGAATTTTTAAAAAAATAATTTTTTTAATGAAAAAGGCTCAAATGAGGGCATAATATTGACCAGGAGCCCAATTAGCCAGAATATTGGTAGGTAACATGGAAGGGAAAAACTCACGATTGAGGTATTAAGTGTGGGTAATTCAATTTTCAAGTTTTAAGTTTCAAAATTTAAATCAGGTATTAATAAATAAATAAATTAATTATGTTAATGTCACGATTATACAATTAATGGTCACAGATGCGTACTTATAGGTTACAACGTTACATATTATCAAATTAATTAGTCATTGATTATTTTATCGGTCACAAATAAAAAAAAAATTATTTGTCACAATTTATTTGCCAGTCACAGATTTTCAAATTATTCACAAATTATTTTTCGATAACAAATTATCGAATTTTTAGGTCACAATTAAATAGTTGGTCACANTTTATCGGTCACAAATAAAAAAAAAATTATTTGTCACAATTTATTTGCCAGTCACAGATTTTCAAATTATTCACAAATTATTTTTCGATAACAAATTATCGAATTTTTAGGTCACAATTAAATAGTTGGTCACATACACCAAATAGTGGGTCATATACCATCACCACCAACACTACCCCCACCACGACCACTTGTGAGCACCCTCACCTCGCTACTGTCGCCACCACCACAATAGTACCACAGCACCACCACTACCACCAACACCACTACCAACAAAACCACCACAACCACCACTATCAGATCTCCAGCCACCAACAACCACCACTATAACACTCTATCACAACCACAATTATCGTACCACCACTAACAACCCAACAACCAAACAAACCGCCAATAATCAAGCCAACCAAAAAAAATTTGTAACTTGTTGCAGTTGCACAGTGCCGCTGTGTAGGGCCACGGGCAGTAGCGCTCATAGCTCCGCCATCTCTAGCAGTGGTGAACGTCTTTGTGAGAAGGAAAAATGTATGCAACAACGATCTTTGACAGTGGGTGCATCATTGTTGTGAGCGCCACCATCTCTGGCAGTAGGTGGAGCACCAGAGTGAGAAGAGAAAATGTGTGTGGCGAAGATCTCCAACAGTAGGTGTGTTACTATTGTGAATGTGCAGCGATCTCCGATAATGGGTATGTCATCGTCGCCGGATTAAGGGGTGTGGATAGTGATAAATGCATTTTTGGACACTTATTCGGGGCTATTTTACTGAGTTTTTGTGTCATTTTATTTTTGCATGTTACTTAACTTATGTTATTT